>JAXBDA010000125.1:0-118019 GCA_036023075.1 Gaultheria prostrata | reverse complement strand
CCAGTCAAAATCTGATAACCACATGCATATATTTATTTAACCAAATTATAACCAATGACGATCACTTCACATGTAATCGAAGTTTGACTTGCATGATCAGCAGCAACGTCTGAACGTACCTTTAAGATGAAGGATGGAGCTAGAGGGGGACAAGTGGTAATGGCCGCCACCACAAGGTTTTCAAAAAATGCAATTTTTATATAGATTTGTCACCACGAAATTTTTTAAATATATATATATATATATATTCGTCACCACAAAGGTGAAAATGTTGGCTCCGTTCCTGTTTAAGATTGATTTCTTTGTCAATGGTAGTAAAATGTGGTCTTTGGGTGAAGAAACCAGTTCAAGAATGCCATCTGGAAGATTAATTTCAGCCTTCTGGAAGATTACGTAATCTTGAACTTATGAAGAATCCCTTCCCTTTCCATAGTTTTCACACACCCCCAAGTCTCAATATAGTGTAGCCTGCAGAAACATGGCTTGGCTTCGTTAGTATTATTTGTAGAATACTTCAAATAATCACGCAAGAATACTTCATTTTGTTTGTAACAAAATGATGATCAGTGTGATAATCTATACATAAGACAGTTTTCGCCCCTGCTACGGCCTTACGATTTGTATTGGATGTCTATCTCTCGGCACTAGTTGGTCGAACGCTCCACGGAAACAATACTACAATCTCTGAGTCTAGCGAATCAAACATGTGTTTGTACTTTCTCAAACGTAATGACTCTGATTCGATGAAAATATGGACAAATAACTTTCCAAAATCTATTTAGAATAAATGAGGGACACAATATTTATATACCAACTAGTACTTTTTTTTTTTTTTGAAAGGCTACCAACTAGTAGTACTTATTCGGTATAGTCACCAAGGAAAGTGATGTATTTGTTCATAAAGGAGACGTCCGTTCACGGTGAATATGTGCCACTGAACAAATATAACTTTATATCAAGCTAATTTACATTCACATCCACAAGAAAATATCACACTAAACAAATAATAGTAATCCACCACAAACCTCAACCACCAAAAAAATGTGCGTGTAAGTACAGCTGGGAAAACCTCAAGGGGTTGGCCTCTTACATGGTCTTTTCCTCGGGACTTGGAGGTTTGCTCCTTTCCAAGGTTTCAAATTCGATTCTCCTTACCAGTCCAACAACTCTTGGAACTACCTCATCTCTACGAGTAAGCGTGTAAAATGACTGTGGAAGAAGTTGTTGGAATTAGTCCAACATACGCACAAGCTGAACCAGGACACCACCCAGATTACCCCCAAAAAAGTACGGCTGAGAGAAAAATCAGAGGAAATCAAAGGTTTGTGGCTAAGTCAATGAGAGAAAAATCAGAGGAAATCAAAGGTTTGTGGCTTGCTGGTATGAAAATATTCTTTCCATGCTTTATGCAAGCATGTCAATGATACTCTGTACTTAAGACGGCTTTTGCCCCCGTTACGGTACTTACAATTTGTATTGGATGTCTATCTCTTGGCACTACTTGATCGAATGCCCCACGGAAACAACATTACAATCTATGAGTCTATCGAATCAACCATGTGTTTGTACTTTCTCAAATGTAATGACTCTAATTGGATGAAAATATGGACAAACAACTTTCCAAAATCTATTTAGAATAAATAAGGGACAATATTTATGTACTAGTACGTACTTATTCGGTATAGTCACCAAGAGAAGTGACACATCAATTCATAAAGGACGTGTCCATCCACGGTAAATATGTATCACTGAAAAAACACGACTATAATATATCGAGCCAATTTACATTCACATCCACAAGAAAATATCACACACGAAAAAATCACGCACAAGCTAATCCAGGACACCCAGATTACCCCCAAAAAAGTACGGCTGAGAGTCAATGAGAGAAAAATCAGAGGAAATCAAAGGTTTGTGGCTTGCTGGTATGAACTAGATAATCTAGATGACTGTTCAATGTTTTTAAAAATGAAAATTATCCAAGTTCAATGTATTTCAGTAAAATGGGCCCAAATTAAAAATGCTTTTCATCCAACTTCTTAACCCCTAAGTTTTGATTAAGCTGACTTCATTCGTTGGTGTAGATCCTTGTTTTGTGTCATTTTCTAGAATACTTCCAATAATCATATGCTAAATTAAAAGAAGTGGTTAATTTTGGATTGTTTGAGGACTTATATATCTAACCCATAAACCAAGAAAAACGCAGATACCATTTAACTTTTTAAGGCATTCAAATCCAGTCAAAATCAAAGTTAATGTGGGTAGCTTTATGGGCGAGTCCAGTGATCTCCTTTTCTAACTGCTTGCTTCTAACTGTTTGTCGTGGGTGTTGGTTCCTGCGGCCAGTCCTTGGTGGACTAGTCTCATCCTGCATGAGTGTGGGGATACCTCTTAAATAAATAAAAAATATTCTAATAACCACATGCATCTATTTATTTAACCAAGTTATAGCCATTAACGTCACTCAAATAGAATGAAAGTTTGACTTGCATGATCAAACATAATGGATGCTTCTATTTTTTTTTCAACCATAATGGATGCTTCTATAGGAGTGCATGATATTGGATACGACCGTACGCTGTGCTAATGGCTTATACAACGTAGCTTGTAGAAACATGGCTTGGCTTCAGTTTATAAATATCAAACCCTCCTCGCTCTAATTCTACACCTTTTCTACACTTTGATTTCCTAAAAAACAAGATGAGAGCCCTTGGCAATTTTTTCTTCATTCTTGCATTAGCTCTTCTCCTGAGCACCAACCCTCCGAAAGCCGACGGGAGAGTCTTCCACAGCTTCGAAGTTCTTCAAACATATGAGTTTTCTGAAGAACTGGTTCTGAATACAGAAACATACAGTCCAAATTTCCCGTCGCATTCTCTAGCCAGGGGTCTAGTCCCCCCTTCAGCACCAAATCCTGAAACCTACATACCCTTTGGGGATTCTCTAGCCCGGGGTCTAGTCCCCCCTTCAGCACCAAATCCTGGAACCTACATACCCTCTGGGGATTCTCTAGCCCGGGGTCTAGTCCCCCCTTCAGCATCAAATCCTGAAACCTACATACCCTTTGATCCCCAGAGTCTACTGACCACTGAAGCACCAAATCCTGAAACCCACATACCCTTTCCCCCCAAGAGTCCAGTCCCCTCTGCAGCACCAAATCCTGAAACCTCAATAACCTTTACCCCGAGCAGCAATAAAGCCAATACCATCCCCTGAAAAAGCTACGCCCATCATCCTAAGCATCCTCTTCTCTACCGGTAGTCATGGTTTCACTTGATCCCGAGAAATTCAATCCCCAAAAGAAGAAGAAGCCATCAGTAACGATGTCACTATACGGTCTATACCAACTCTTCATAAGTTGGGTTTAAATCATGCATTGTGACAATCTGCCAAGGTTTTTGGTTTTTTGATCAGCCAAGGAAAGGTTAACCAGGATGTTTTTAGCTGTCTTTTCTTACTATTGTTACTGTTATCGATCCCACATTACTCTTTCTGTGTAGGTGACTTGTGTTTCAATTAAAGTGCCTTATTAAAGTACTTGAGGTCATGTAAATGAGTAATGGTTAATTTATTGAAATAAATACTACTCAGAAGGGTGTTCAAATTAAAAATTAAGTGAAAAAATACCACTTTTTATTGTCATTTCTTCTACTTTTCTACTATTTGTCTTCAATAAAAGAGTTGTTGGGATTATTAGTTGGATCGAACAACGCGTTTGTTGATAAAAAAAAACTACGCGTTCAATCTCACAAACACACAAAACATCAGGATTTTGGATGTTATGAAATACAGAAAAATAAACCAAAGAAATTGAGGGAGTCACCGAGTTGGAGAAAGACATGATACACAAATTTTACACGGTTCTTTCTTTGAGCAAGGGCTGAAGATGCTGAAAGTTGTAGTCAATAAACCTCCATTTCGTCAACTCAAAATGACATGTTTGCTCCTGATTGTGACCTGTAAACTTATCTAACCCATAGGCCATAACCAAGAAAAAAGCCATATTTAAGCCATTCAGCAGAGCCATATTTAAGCCATTCAGCTCCGAGAGAAGCTCCTTTTTTTATAACTCAGGTAGGGTCAGTTACTCGGGTGTCTGGATCACTTACACCCACCTCGATTAATTCTAGGAGTCTAATTTTACCGCCCACTTGCGGGGTGCCCAATAAATATGAATTGGCCTTAAAAAGGAATTGATACTGAGACGTTTTAAACCTGAAATCTTAGAAGGAAGCAAAAACCTCTCAGTCTTTGCTACCAAGCCAACCCCTTGAGGGTTAATCCTGCAAAAGCTAATAACCGTGTATTTATTTAACTATACAAACAGTGATGATCACTTCCTCCTGTTCATTTCTTAGTAACTTAAGGCGATCTCAATGGCCCGATGGAAATACAAGGTGCCAAACGGGGATTTAGCAAGGACAGTTAGGGACCCCTCAGGATGGCAGAGTCCCCGGATCCCTTATTTCCAACAAGAATATATAACAATTCGGACATAAATGTGTCTGAAGCCGTACCATACAAAGCGGATGTCTATGTCCCTAGCAAGAACTATATAATCCCATGAACACGTCTGTCTCTTTTTGCAACGCTAGGTTATAGAGGCTCGTGAGCAAATATTTCATCCACTCAACTCAACAATTGTGTGGAACGCATACAATTGAGGATGTAAAGCCCAATATAATGTTGCCAGAAACAGGGCTTGGCTTCACAGCTATGTAAATAGCAACCCTCCCTGCAGTAGTTCTACACAGATAATATCGACTTTTCTGCTCTTTGATTGCCTAAAAGCAATACATGAGAGACCTTAGCATTGTTCTCTTAATTCTTGCATTAGCTCCTCTCTCCTAACCACCAAACCTCCGAAAGCCGATGGTAGAGTCTTCCACAGTTTTAAAGTTCTTCAATCAAATGAGTTTTCTGAAGAACTGATTCTGAAAACGGAGAAAAACCTCCGTCGTGTTTCCTAGTCAAGGGTCTAGTTCCCACTTCAACACCAAATCCCGACAACCATTGTCCAGTACGGTACATATTGGCCTGTACGGACTGGTACGGGATGCGATTCATAACACTGGTATTATGTCTTTCAATAACAGAAGAGTAAAAAACTTACAAGTAATTTATGAAGCCTTTGCTTCTTACTACCGTTATTGTTATCGGACGTTGCTCTTTCTTACTACTGTTATTGCTATCGGACATTGCTCTTTCTGCATATGTGTCTGATTTTAATTAAATTCGCAAGAATGAAGCCTCCATTGAAGCGGTGAACTTGAATCAAAGTTCGGGATTTCTCTCAAACTTAAAGTATACATACAAACTAGTCAAAAAAGGATATGCAAAACCAGCGCCAAAACAGCTCCAGACAGAATTTTCCATTTTGTCTGAAAAGAGCTCCAGAATGAATTTAAATCCCATAGATCTCCAGAACAAAAATCTACATAAACACGAGTCTTAATGATGGCCACTTTTTCTGTGACAACTGTAGAGAAGTTGGCTGCATTGCTGAAATGAAAAGGGCAATGGAATGCTAACTGTTAAGCCCGTCTATGTGCTGGTTTTTTGGAGTTATTCGTTCGTCGCACCTTTATCAAAGCCTTCTCCAAATCCTGCAGGAAATGGAAACGACAGTGCACTTCATGTGATTGTTTCGGGAAACAGAAAAAACACAACGCCACATGGCACCATGGCCGAAGACGCTGACTTTGAACATAACAACTGAACAAGATTTTGACATTAAAGCGAATAGAAGGCACTCCATTTCCGTTTACATCAAAAGGGATTTTTCATATCTCTAAAGGAGAGTGGACAAATTCAGTACGTATCATTCAACTTCCGGTTTTACAATTACTGCCCAACCTCCTTCGTCATCCAAAACTGTGAGGAGTCATGCATTGCAAATCGTACCAGCGATAAAGATCCAAGATCCGTACGGAGTACGTCAAAGGCCATGCATCACTACCAAATCTACAAAAGGGCCAATCCTATCCGTCCAACCATCTCTTCTACTGCAGTTAATGTGTTAAAATCCACTCAACTAATATAGCCATAAATCAAACTGAAGCCCACTCTCACTAATCAAGTTCTTATAGCTTGTAACATCCATAGAACCTTGGGCGCTTCTCAAACCACATAAAAGTCCCATTTATCACACAAGAAAAAGGTACATGCAAAGAGCAAGAACAAGGCGCTAGTCATAGAGTTTTGATAACTTCATTCTCCTACGTCATGGCAAATTCCAGTTCCAGCACTCTTTTTAAAACCTCAAGGCTTGATAATCAGTTAGTACTTCTTTCCAAAATATTCAATGGATAAAATAGGAACTTTTTAATCAACAAATCATCTAACCAAGAACTCAAATCTACCTATTTGGAGATGACTTCACAACAACATTCTTATGGTTGCAAGCCAATGATCTTGAAAAATACTGCCTAGATCTAAAATTATGCCTGCCATACTTGCACCTTCATTTGTAACAAGAACCAACTAAACAGGCTAGAAAGACCTCAATGTAAGAGACGACCGTCAAGCAAACCTCATACCTGAGTGTGTTCTTTACTTGACGTCTCATCGGTCCACCGCCTCTCCAGATTGTAATAAGCTCTAGCTTTCTCATCAAAAGCATGAATTATAATTGTACCTAGAACATAGTCACCGAAACCCAGTTCAATCAAACTACTATTAATAACTTGAAACAGTACTGGAAAAGTATGATGCATGGAGATTTTCAACATGCGAGAAAAACACATACTGAACTTGTCATCAAATGAATTACAAGTAAACGATAAGTGAAACCAACAGTATCAATACTATGAATCCCTTGCTATTAGTCTGGTGAAAGTACTCATCCTATGAAATTACATATCCACACATTATTACTCCAACCAATTAAACATGGCCTAATAGTTATGCAGTTTCTGAAACTCTAATGCCAAATATATCAGCAATGCACAAAAATAAACCTCAAAATAATACAGATATTCAAATCAATAGAGTGAGGCCTGAAACACACCAGAGTCGATAACAATCCACTTGCCCTCCTTTTCTCCTTCCACGCTCGGGAGTAACATTCTCTCAGCCCCTCTTTGCTTTTGTTTAACCTGTTCATCACAACCAGACAGTAATTACTCAATTAACATTCTTTGTTGTCCTAACTAAACCAATAAAACGGGATCTATGTTTCAAATAATAAAAAATCAGCACCAAGTTCCAATAGGTTAGTATTGAAAAGTCTCAACATCCTGGCTTTTTCTGGATTTTTTTTTTGCCTTTATTAAACTTCATACAGATTTAGATCAATGTAAATATAGTTAGGGGGTGTTCCGCTAAGATTGGTTTTTTGGTTTTTTGGTTTTTTGACTTTTTTATGAGAGAGCTCGAAAAACGCGTAGCTTTTTGTAGTTTTTTATGTGATGTATTGTGAGGGGATGACCTGTCTCGAAAAGCGTAATAAGCTGGCTTTTGGTTTTTTGAGTTAGTGGAACGGGGCCTTAGTTAGTAACCTTTTTTCTCTCAATGAGATGAAGCGATGAAAGTAAAAACATATGAACCAAATCCCTCCAAAAAAAATTTGAAATATTCCTTGATATCTTTGGTGCATATTTTTCAAACGTTGTCCATTTGCCTCCTTTCCGCTTTCTCTCCTCCCGTCGGAATGAATAAAAAACGTAACAGATTATGACGAAGCTGAAAATAGTTCCCAACACCCAAAACTATTCCCGAAGAAGGAGCACCCAAAACTATATGGCTTTTTGGCATCGCCATTTCTAGTTCCAAATGAAGTACGACAACAACAACAATAACAGAACCCATCAAGTCCCCAATCATTGGGGGTATGGGCAGGGGATGGTTGAGGACAGACCTAACCTTTGACAATATGCACAAAGTGGCTGCGCTCAAAATACCACTAAAAAGTGGCCCCCTAAACCTCCAAGAACCGAGGAGCTACATGGACGTTCTGTTGCAGAACCATGCCCCCAAATCAAAGCCAAAAGGCATCAAGGAGAGCAGGCTTAGAGACCCAAATCAATTTCCGTACTCATTACCATGCTTCTTCATTCATGGTCCAGAGCATATCAGTAATGAGTACAAGAATTATAAACAGAGGATGAAAAAATGGAAAAAGAAAAAATGCTGAATTCCTGGAGATTGGCCAAGTTTTCCAGTCACCGAGAAACAAAAATGGAATGCAAACAATCCGAAATAATTTACAACAAATGCCCAGCACTCAAAACAGGTACCCAGTAAATTAGTGCTTGAGCAAGGAGAAACTCAGAAAAGGTTTGCCTAGCATTGCTTGAGCAAGGTTTAACAGGTACCAAGCTGATCCAGCATTGAAATGAATAGGAAACTAATTTTAACACGAAAAATATGCAACAAAAACCAATTCTAGGGGGAAAGGCCTCCTTGTAAAATGGACTTCATCGTTGTTTGAATGTGCCAAACAGATCCACCGGAGCTCGAGTTTTAAGCTCGTTTTTCGTTTAGTAAACAACACGAACATGAACGAGTAATCGAACCGAGCTCGGACACCTTGATATTAAACAAGCTATATTATTTCTGAACGAGTCAAGATCGAAAACATCGAAGTTTGGTTCGGATCGTTTGCAACCCTAGTGTACATGTGTAAGTGAGACTGTATGCTAAGGAAAGGTGAAAAGGCTACCTTGTAAATTAGGGCTTGAGCGATGTTACGAACGTGCCAAGCGGATCGACCGGTAACAAAGACCATGAAATCGGTCCAATCGCAGTGATTTCCGACTGGAACGACGCTGATGTTGTCCGCTTTGACATCGGTGAGAACCTTCTGGACTTCTTCCAAGTTCAGCAGCCCCCTACTGACGTCGCCGTCGTTGTCGACGAGGGAGGAACACAAGGTGCGATTAGACCCTAGAAACCCTAGCTTCCATTGCTGAATAGATGAGAGAGAAAGAGCTCGAGACCTTACAGCAGCCCACATCAGAGCACAACCCACACCAATCTTCGCGCGATCTCCCAGCTGCGGTCGTGAGAAAGAGAGGAGGGGAAGGGAAAATTATTTGGTGCTATATCAGACATCTAAACGTGTAAACTAGTCTAGACATCCAGTTTGAATAGCGAAAAATTCACCTCTTGTTTATCCATTCGAGGAGAAAAACCTGGGTACAAAAGTGTTTTCGATGGTTAAAATACGCGCTAAGTAATGCCACGTTAAAATTATGAATGTAGAAAAAAAATTTATGAGAAGAATGCAAAATCATTCAATAAAGTCATTCGTCACTTGCAATATTTATATCCGAATATAAGGAAAAAGAATAACCAAACCCTACAATTGTAGTGATGAACATGAAATACGAATAGGGGAAATTAATATCATGATCCAAACGTAAGTTTATAACTCTCTTCACACCGACAATAGACATTCTGTAAAAATGGTGCTTATAATCAAGACATTGATTCCCCTGAGGGTGGCCGAGATCCCAATCAGAGATTACAAACGAAGCATCAATGAGAATCCAACTCCAAAGACCATCTATCCAAAGGCCAACGACGACCGACTCATGATGCGAGATAAGGAAAAGCCAGTACAAAACTAGTGAGCTTTCGCTTGCCACAAGCCTTTGCTACACAAGCATGGACGCCACTCCAGGCGAACCACGTGTGTGTAACGATGGGAGAGGGAGAGAGAGAGAGAGAGAGAGAGAGAGAGAGAGAGAGAGAGAGAGAGAGAGAGAATGGTTTTGTGTAACGATGGTTGTACTTGATTGATAAAATGTGTCGTCCACTAAATTTGGTTATTGGCAAATAGTTACTAGTTTTGGTTATTCAATGACCAAAATTTAGTTAGTGACCAAGAGATTGTTAAATTTGATTATTCCAATATGGCTTAGCCAAGTGCTACTAATCACGAGCAGATCACAAAAAGGGCAGTTGTAGAAGTGAGCGTGTCAGTTATTTAGTATATAGTTTTACTGTTTTGTCCTCTCTTTTTCCCACAACAGGTAAATGAACGATGGAAATCAGTTGTGAAGTAGGGCATTTGGGTATTATAGAAAGTCCATACATCTTCAAAAAAAAATTTGAGATACCAAACTTGTGTTTTCCCTTTATATGTTGGAATAGAGTTATCATGTGATTTTGATAGAAACCCATAACTTGTCCTCTCCTTCAGATGCGAGGACTTCTGGCACTTTTTACACATCATACATTTCATCGTTGTTCACAATGAAGTTTATCAAACAAGTATAACGTGCTTAATTTTGTACACATGATCCGAACCGTTCACATTGTAAAGCTGGCTACGAGGAAGAGTCTAAGAAAAAATTAAGCCGATCAAACATAATTAGCTCAGTGCGTCGAGTTCTACAACGAGTATGACGTGCTTAATTTTGGACACATAATCCGAACCGTTCATATTATGCTGTGATTTTTTTTTAATCCTTTTTGTTGTTCATTTACTAAAAGGAAATATGATTCGCTCACTAATAGGGGTGAGCATGGACCAGACTGGTCCGGTTTTATAATAAATCAAGAACTAAACCACTACCTACGGATTATGAATTTGGAGAACCAAATCAGTCCATAAAATTCATAGAACTGAACCATTAAAATACAGTTCGAATTCGGTTTTGAACCACGGTTCTCTTAAAATTGAGAAATTATCTTCGTAAGTAATTTAATATATTTAAAAATTACATAGCTAAGTTAACCCACAACTGTATTAAAAGAAGTTTGGTTAAAATCACTAAAACTCACTAACAACAACCAACTAAAAAAGAATAGAATACTAATAATCAATGAAGATATAGGGTCATGTAATAGAGTACTAGATTCAGAAATTAGTTAACGAGCAAAAAGACTAGGAAATCAATTGACTGAGTCCAAGCGGTGCATTGTTAGTGTTTTAAAATTATAGTAATAGGTTACCATACATAGAAATTTAGGGATTCAATCTTGGAAGTGAATGAATAAAGTGGTGGAATGAAGCATTAGATTAGGAAATTAGTAATTGGTTAGGGAAAAAATTTTAATTCTATACATTTAAAAAAATTCCACATATAATATATAAAAATATATTTATATAAATACTATACGTATCGGATCGGATTGGTTTGAAATCGGAACTGTGAACGTAAATCCACAAACCAGACCATTTATCACGGTTTTTAATTTTTTTAAACCGTAACCAAACCACATTACAAGAAAACCAATCCTTCGGTTTGGATTAGTTTGGATTGGATTCGTGGTTTGACGGTTATTTTGCTCACCCCTACTCACTAAAGTTGCATTTCCGATTACCTTGGTTTTTATAAAGGTTGTTCAATACGTCGAGTTCTACAATGAGATGCAGATGTCCGTATTGCCGCACCCTTTGTTTCTGCTACTATTTAAAAGATTGGACCTTAAAAACACATTCTGATACAAACTTTCAATTTTTCATTCAAATTTTGGATCTTGAATTCTTAAGGCAAACTTAAAAGATTGGATTCAGCGCTTATAATTGTTCAATTAAGCTGACCTTTTATAAGACAATTAATTCTGAATATTATTTTAAAATTGATGAATAAGTCAATAACTCAAAATCTTTTGTGTGAGAGCTCGGACTGATCCCACACACCTATCGGTATTCGGTACACCGGGTGGTCGGTACTCATGGTTTTTTGTTTTTGTTTATTGCATAGTACAAAAGAATTTCTGGTAATAATGGAGCAATAAATATGTTTCGCAGTGAACATTTTGACATGACTGCCGAGCGAACTAGGCTCCACGTGTCTTAATGAAGACAATAATAACTATAGAATAATCTTCATAAGCAATTTTTTTTTTTTATCTGCAAAAGGGGTGGGATGGGGCAACCAGCATAGTAATCTCCCTTGTGCGTGACCATAGGAGCTCCCGACTGCCAGTGGAATATCCGGTTTGAGCCATAGCTATGGTCTGTGAGGACAGGCCGTCACCACCTAAGTACAAGTGAGCATAAGTGTGTACCCCCATAATCCTTTGCCATTAGCAAGACCCGAAGCCGAGTCTCCCCTGAGAATGTTAGGCATCCTGTCCACCAGGCTACCACCATCGGTGGTATCTTCATAAGTTATGTGATATTGATTGTTTATAACTCAAGAGTCCAGACCAATTTACGTGTTATTCGATTAGTTATGGATTTCATTGTCATCAGACACTTTCAGGAAGCTCAAGATGGAGTAAAATTCTCTTTGGACTGACCCTAAATGAGTTGATAACACTTTAGAGGTTTTAAACTTGAAATCTTGGAAAGAGCAAATTCTTATGTCCCAGGTCATGACCACCATGCAACCCTAGCAGGGGTGACTGCAGCATGTAAGCCGTGGGGGCGGGAGACCTACGAGGAATTTTTTTTACTATTAGTATATTAATTTTTTTAGAAATTCATAAATCACCCCAATGAATTTAAAGGTGATACCACACCGGATAACTCCCCCACCTTCGCTCATTTTGTTCTTTTGTTAATGAGAGGTTGGTTCGTTTTGCTAAGTTTTATCCGTTTGATTTTTCTCCAGTACGACTCATCATGCTTGATGGTTAACTTGAGAACTACATTATTGATGTGTGCTCAAATGACGATTCTATGGAACTAGCCGGAGTTGGGGACCTTTCTAAAGAACTGGTGGGGACAAAGAGAAATGTCATATCTCACTAGTATTCTTGTTTGTAAAGTTGGCATTGCTTTTTCGGCGATGAAATATATGAAGAGCAGGTTGTGTAACACAAATGGGAGACCAATGGTTGAATGATCGCTTGGTGACATATCATGCAACATTTCTAGAATATGAAACCACGTCGAATGTAATTGTAGAAGCTTGTGTAGCTTCTTCTTTTTTGGTATGGTGAAAACTGAAAAGAAATAATAGTAGTGTTTCCTTTTTTTTTATATCTTTTGTTTATTAGTTGAAACACTTATTGAGCTTTAAAAATGATTTTTGTTGTATTTATAGCTGATAAAAATATTTAATTTTTATGAATGACTCCATGCCCTTGAACTCTTGGAGTACTCGCCACTGAACCCTAGAGTTGATATTTTATGTTTCTTGCAGTCGTGCATCGTCAATCTTCGAGAAAAAAAGTATTATCCAGAGTTGGCTTAGAACATAAGTCAGTGAAACCGCCGCGGCTTCAAGCTTCCAAAAATTGTTGAAAATAGGGCCCATGTATGTAAGGCCCTTATACATAGTATTAGTTCTCACTCTTTTGCTTTTAAGCTTGCTAGTGCTACATGAAAATAGGCCTGGTCCAAACTTTAAAGGCCCAAAAAACTAGTGCCGAAATTGAAATTATTAGTAGCTTGAGGCCTAATTTTGGAATGTGAATAAAAATAGTCAAATAGATACTCTAGCCTCCATGTGTCATGGGGTTCAATGGATTTGAAGTACTCCTATTATAGTGGTTGTTTATTTTCGTATAACTATTCATTCAAATAATTATCATGATAAATCATTTGTAATGGTTTTTTATGAAGATGTGTTGGATCAACATTCCTATACAAAATATATAGAGGGCCTCATAAATTTTTTTGCTTCAAGCCCCATAAACGTTTGAGCCGGCATTGGTGTTGTTATCATCAATCAAATTCTAACAGCTGTGTTTTTTGTGAAGTCTATGAATAGTTGGCATCTTGGGGATAGAGCGAAAATGGTAATGGTTGAAAGCTGAAGCTGCAATTTTATGAAAAAAGGGAATATAGATTAATTTTGAATGTTAGTATTAATTATTTGACGTAGTATTTCAATACCTATATATATGAAGTCAACTTTCATTGTTTTTTCTTTTGCCAACTCAGTCAACTCCATTAGAGCAACCCCAACAATGAGTTGGTAAATTAGGCAGTGTACAGTGCATATATCTATTATAACTTGACACTTTTTCTATCAACACTCCAACAACACTCCCTATTACCCTCCCTATTTTTAATAAAATATAATATATGGGGGAAAAGTAAGAGAGAGACTAGAGAGAGAGAATAAAAAAAAAAACAGCTAGTTTAAAGAGGGGGGAGGAGAGAGAAAGAATAAAAAAATGGGTAGGGAGTGAATAGTGTCTCCCTAAATGAGAGGGATTTTAGGGAGGTACTATTCATGTTTGTATTTTAGGGAGTGATTTAGGGAGTCTCTTGGAGCCTAAATTTGGAGTTTGGCTCCCTAAAATAGGAATGAGAGCCAATTTAGGGAGTTTGTTGAGCTTGCTCTTAGTTGGAACAACTGGAGGACGTAGATTCGATAAGAATGGAATCAAAATTGGCTAGTGATGGCGGCCGTCAGGCCCACCACTGCAAGGATTTAACAAAATGTAATTTTTATAGTAAAAAATTAGTTTTACTACTAAACTGTAAGTCCCCGCCACCAATAGATATTTTTCACATTTTGTTCATGAATATTGTAGCTTATCTTTCTATTTTTCACTAAATTAAAATTCTGACTTTGCCCCTGTTATGCGACAAAATGATTTGTGTCGGTTGGATAGTAAAATATAAATAAAGATAAACATTAAGCAACTATATGTCTTTTAAATTATTCGGAAATTAAAGAACATCGTAGTAGTATTACGTCTCACACTTTCAGTTGTTGAGTCAATATATCCTTACAAAAGAAGCACACACTAAAAATTAGAATTGAGATGGCAAGTATTATGACATAATTTGTGGATGTATTTATGATTTACCCTTGGTCTAGTCAGAGGACAACACCACATTAGGAGCTTACATTAGGAGCTTACGCATATTTCGACGATCCACTATCAGCAAAAAAAAAATATCGAGACTATTGAGGTTTGCTCAATTTCTAATTTCAAGACTTTAAAATTAGTTGAGATGCGTATCAATTAAACATAGGTATCCATAATTTTGATAACTTTTTTTTTTTTACAAATTCATAGTAAAAGGAAAAAATAAAACCAATTGTCATTTTAAGCAATAAAACCAATTGTCAATTTAAGCAAGAGTTTGTTTCGATTTTAGGAATAGGACTGTACTCAATTCTGATTGTTCAAGCTCTTACTCAAGCAGGGAAATCATTCTCCGTTTGTAACTCTATTATCTTATATTGTCTAGAGCTTCTCCCGTTATTTTTCTCTTGTATTTTTAAATATGTTAAATATTCTTTCAATATGGTAGCTCATTCGTAAGCTAAGCAACCCCTATTAGATGCAGGATTAGAGAATTCGGGGGTCATTTGTCCCCCATCATTTAGCTAATTTTGCCCTTGCTAACGTTCGGTCTTCAAACCAGATTTTCTCTTAGGCCGGCCAGTTTCCCACTTGAGAAAATTTTGATTTTATCAAGTAACGAAGAAAATTTGATAAAATCTCATATTTTTGTACAGCTAATTTCGGGGGAAAAAACTACAATTTTTTTATGACTTGCAAAATTCACAGCCATACTACTTACCTTATGTTGCATAAAGAATGAAAAAAACAAACAAACAAAAGAATAGGACCACTGTCAACTAAAGTAGTAAATTAAATCCAATTTTTTAATAATAAATTGGAAGCCTTTTCGTTAGTTGACGGAATTGTTGCCTGAATGTCCATGTCATTCTTTGCTGTTCTATCGTTTGTGATCAATGTTTTATTAATTTTAACTCTATTTTAGTACTTCAATTCATCTATTCAACAAAAATCAGGCTGATCATATACTGATGATTGTCAATATGTTAGTTCTTTGCTGTCCATGTTGATGATTCAAACCGTTCACATCTTAAAATTCATCGAGAATATTGACGCGCCAAAAATCCGGCTGATCAGATACCGATAATTTCCAAACGCATTTGTCTTGTGATGAATGAGTTTTTTTTTTTTTTTTTGTCATTCGTCATTCCTACTCTATTACATGGGGAGAGGGGGGAGTGGGACTCGATCCCAAGATGCAGTGTGGGGCATCCAAGAGTTCTACCGCATGAGCTAGCCACCACTTGTTGTAATCTTAGTATGGTCTATGAAAAATGTGTTCCGAAATCTGATTAAACAAAAACCGATCAACCTGATTTTTGGCATGATCAATGTTGTCGACCAGCTTTAAAACGTGAACGGTTTGGATCATCAAAACGAGTCCGAAATCTAACTTCCAAATTTAAAACACGTGTAGTGTTAATGCCAAAACTGTTTTTGATTGTGCCAAAACTCAAGTGCATGAAATGCATGTACTCAATAACCTATATTTTTATTTTCGAACGGCAAAAAAGGAATTTCATTTTCAATCTTGACATTCTTTGATTTCGGCATTCTCCAATCTGGTATGATTTTTTTTTTTTTTTGGGTCGGCAAAACCTTGGGATAGAGATAGATTGCCAACCCAGATATAATTGTCATATATAGCCATCCTTTTTTTCTCTATCACCTACCCATTATAATTTGGATGTAGTTAACTAATATCATTAATTATAGGCCAAAGCTAATTTGACCTAAGTAGTATAATGCTGATACTACGAAGATTGTTAATTTTCACATTTCTTAAAATTAGTATAAAATTGTGAAGGAAAAATTTTAGTGGACGGCACCGTGTTATAATAATTAAATTGATATCATTCTAATCGTGCATACCCCGATCAACCAAACTAGTACCCTCGACAAACTCCAAACCGGGATCGGGTGTGGTTGGTTTGTTATTCTCCTTTAGAAGGGAGAGGTCCCGAGAGTTCGAGTCCTCAGAGAAGAGATGCTAACATCCTCTCCCCTAATGAAAATAAAAAATAAAAAAACCCACTCTCCTGAGTCCTGTCTCCACAAATATCAAATTTGAAAACTAGGGATATGTACACATTACCTAGCTAAGAACTGTTGGTGACATTGGACCTGGTTATGGTCGGAAGATATCTTAGATTAACAAATGTAACCCAACTTAATTAATTTAGAGCAATCTAAGATTAGACGAATTTTCATGTGACATAAAATAGGATCCATTATAATCTCATTCAACGATCTAAATTGTTTATTTTGTAGTTCTCGAAATTTCTCAAAACTGACAACCAAGCACAATGTATGTCATGCCCAACTTTAGGGCAATCTAAGATTAGACGAATTCTCATATGACATAAAATAGGATTCATTATAATCTCATTCAACGATCTAAATTGTTTATTTTGTAGTTCTCGATATCGATATATCTCCAAAACATTTCTCAAAACTGACAACCAAACACGGTGTAAATCACTCATGCCCAACTTTAGAGCAATCTAAGATTAGACGAATTCTCATGTGACATAAAATAGGATCCATTATAATCTCATTCAACGATCTAAATTATTTATTTTGTAGGTCTGAATGTCTCTATCACTCATGCTAAAAGTCATTAAAACTAACCAACCAATACTCTCCACAAACATAAAAAAAATCCAGACCCTCTCTAGTTTTAAGGAGGAGCTTGATTGTGCAATTTCTCAAAATTTTAACCTATTCTGGGTCCAAATTGATGACCGGAGCCGTTCATTTTGGAAAACTCGTCGAGTATTTCAACCTTGCAAAATATTATGTTGATCGGATACGGATCGATACATGTTCGGATCACATTTATATTTTAAAAAATCCACAGTACACACTAGATAAAACCCATGTTTTCTAAGATGTAAATGATCCAAACAATTATCTATCGGTATCTAATCAACATAAGTTTTTTGTACATTTGAAGCACTCGTTGAATTCTCGAAAATGAACGGCCCCAATTATCCAATTAAACCCGGGATGAGCCCAAAAATCAAGAAACTAGATGGGTCCTTCACAAGAGTCAAGACCGGAGGGGATCCGTACCCATGTAAAATGTTAAAACTATGGTGTACGTGTTACATTGTTTGTTACTTCTCGTGACCTTGGAAGTTATGGTTGGGAGATCTGATCTTTATATTAACTTTAACAAATGTAGCCCAACTTTAAGGCCGTAATTAAGATTGGACGATTTCTCATATAATTCCTCATGTGACGTATAATTGGATTGGTTCCGTTCTTATTTAATAATCCGAATTGTTACTTTATCGATCTCAACGACCATAACACCCGTACAAAATATTCAAATTGATCCGACATCGGTGTATTATATTAGAACAAATCGTCAATGTCTAGAAACAAATTTGAGTTGACAAAGTCTATATCAATATCCAATAAGTCTAGTTTTTTGCCAAATAATTTACGGACATGGGGTTGCTGCTGTGCAATCGTGCTCATTAGTGAGATGCTCTGGACCATGAATGAAGGAAGCATAGTAATGAACACATAAATTATTTGGGTCTCTAGGCCTGCCCTCCCTGATGCCTTTTGGCTTTGATTTGAGGGTATGGTTCTGCAGCAAAACGTTCCTGTAGCTCCTCGGTTTTTGGAGGTTTAGGAGCCACTGTTTCAGTGGTACTCTGAGAGCGGTCACTTTGTGTATATTGCCAAAGGTTAGGTCTGTCTACAATTATCCCCGCCCATACCCCCAATGATTGGGGACTAGATGAATTATGTTATTATTGTTGTTGTTGTTGTTGTGGGGTTGCTGCAAAGCACGTCCTACGTACATCTAGGCCATCCATGGAACAACGGACGGTCCATATTTTACCTCGACATCTTTGTATCCAAACTGTTTGTTTTTGTGTGTGCAAAATAAAATCTGGGCCGTCGATCCAAATAACAGATGACCCAAATATACACAACACGTGTTGTACAACATGCTGCACATCAACATCCCCATCCGGTCCGAATAATTTACACCTCGAAAACTCCAAAATAAACTTACCTTATAGCCCGTAACTATGTAGAGATTGACTAATTGCGAACCAATAAGATCAAATTGTACCCCAAGACCTTATATGCTTGACTAGAACGCGTTGAATTATTGATTTGACTAATAAATAAATCGATTTGAATTTATTTTTAAAACTTGGTAAGATTAGTTTAAAATTATTCAATATTTTTTTAAATACAATTACAATAGATGCGGAATTGATGTGAATTGAATATTTTTTTAAAACTTGGTTGATGTGAATTGACCTCACATTATTATTGGATATTATTATTCATAAGATTGTTATCATGCATGAATTTTAGTTTTTTTCGTTTTAAGTTTATTAACAATTTATTCGTATCGAGAAGAGGAATTTCAAAGAAGAAAACTATGGAAATTATCAAATAATCATTGAAAACAAAAATAATTTAAATTGATAGAGTTTATAGTTTATACTATATTTTCCTTGTCAATCATAGAAAAGAAAATTATGAAAGGTTCACTCGAAATATTCTTAGTATTTATGAGTTTGTAACATAACTCCCTTTTTTACTGTGCTCTTCCAATTACGTTATGCAGCGTTGTTTTACCGAATGAATCCAATCATGTATTGCATCATGCGTTGCAATGGTAGTACCATGTGAGGGGCGGAGCCTTTGGGAAGGTGGCAATGCCCAGCCCCGCTCAGGTCCAAACAATTTTTTCCATTTTAATTACTTGTGAATGAAAGTATATCATATTTTTTTGGGTATTACTATTTTGGAACGTATTACAGTATTTGTTTTTTATTTTTTTTATTTGCTTTCGGGTATTTATTTTGGGTCTATTTGATGGTGATTAATTTATAAAAATGTATTTCTTTTTTAGGTATTCTGGATACTTAACACTAGAACACATGTTTTTTGTAAGTATTTTGATCAATTATTAGCCTATAAAAATTTAGAATTTTGACATTACACTAATTAATCAAGAACACAGATACATATTAATATTTTCCGGTGCCACTTTGTTGAGAACCTTGCTCCACCACTGGCCATGTGTACATTTTCTATACTAATAGTTTGTAAAATATTTAGCATCTGTGACAGGAACCGTAGAAAAGTTAAGATAGAACGGTCACATATAACGCTTATCGCTTTGTATACTATTGGTTTGTAAAAATATTTAGCATATGTGATAGGAACCGTAGAAAAGCTAAGATAGAACGGTTACTATATTACGCTTATCGCGCACATCGACACATACATGTAAGAGGCGATTACAAATACCTAATCTCTTTTTTAGTATTTATTATTTTCTTTCGTCTTTCCTAATTTATTATATAGAGGAAGTGGGGAGTGGGACTCGATCCGAGATATAGTATAAGGACATCCAAGAGTTCTACCGCATGAGCTAGCCACAATCTCTTTTTTATTTTTCAGGAACCAGAAAACAAGGAAAAAACAGCCAACGGATAAAAGGGATGAAGAAAGAGAGCTTATTATTACAAGACCAAAGAAAAATATAAAAGAGAAAGACAAAGGAAAATATCGCAGACCCAGTGAGAGAGAGAGAGAGAGAGAGAGAGAGAGAGAGAGAGAGAGAGAGGTGTGGAAATGAAAGCTTGTTGAGGAGGAAAGAAGCAAAGTCTCTGAACAACTAAAAAGGCCAAAGGTTAGTTATTAGCTAGCTTCTTCACTTTCTCTCTCTACAATCTCCACCATCACATGACAGAGAGAGAAGAGAGAGAAAACGTAATGCAATACTTTCTCCATTTTATCACACTTCGATCCACCGACCACCACACCATTCAATGCGACTTAGATCCAAATGTTTGATGCATTAATTCACTTCCGAGCTCGTTTCATTTGTCTGTTTCTTCGCAATTCGAGATCTTTGTTGCGTGTTTGACGCCGTTTGACTCCCTTTTTAAAGTAAGTGAATTTCTTTGAATGAGGATTTTTCTGCTTGTTTTTGGAGAAAAGAGAGGGATTTTCACTTCAATGGAGTTGAATTTGAGTTGAAATGGGGTTAATTTATTTAATTTGGTGGTTAGGTAACCAGGTGTAATCATCACTGTTTTGGATCAGAATTTAACACATCTAGGGTTTCATGAGATTGTGGTACATAGACAGGGCTTTGTCTTGAATTACTCGCTTTTGTTGAAATTTGTTTTACTGCGGCTTACTTGGTTTGGCATTTAAAGTTATGCTGGAGTTTCAGTTATTGTTATAGTAATAACAAAAAAAAAAGTAATATTCAGAGATGCTGCTAAGTGTCGATTGTAATGGATGTGAAGTTAATTAAACATTGATGGTGCTTGTTTTGACAGAAATGGGGATTTGGGTTTTATTCTGGTCTATTTTTGGTGAATATAGGGAGATTTTCACTTCAATGGAGTTGAATTTGAGTTGAAACAGGGTTTGGTTAGGTAGGTTGGTAAGTAGGTGTAATCATAAGTGTTTGGATCAGGTTCTTAAGTCTTAACAAGTGCAGGGTTTGTCAGAAGTAGTTTTGTTAGTTGGTTAATTGGTCACATTTCTGGAATTTTCTTTTCTTTCTTCTGTCCAATTTCTAGATGCATAGCTTCATAATCATTCTGCCTCGCGGGTCCCGAAATAAATTTAAGGATCCTTAGTGATCCGATGGTGCTGAGTGGAAGGTGTATATAGCTTTAGTCCATAGACAGGGCTTTGATTTGAATTACTCTCTTTTTTGTTGAAATCTATTCGACTGCTTACATGGTTTGGCATTTAAAGTGCTGCTGGAGTTTCAGTTGTTGTTATATGATATTCAGTGTTGCTGCTAATTGTTGATGGAAATGGATGTGAAGTAATTAAATATTGATGGTGCTTGTTTTGACAGCGACGGGGATATGGTTTTTATTTAAGGAGGATTTAGCGGGTTAGTGTGATTTATGCTGCAAGCTGGTGACTTTTTTATTGGTGCTTACGACTCCATTCAAATTCTTCGATTTTCTCCAGAAGTTATCTATTCGTCGTCCGCTTCTCACGTTTGGGAAAAATTGCTCCAATTTTGAGCGAAGAGATAGATTCCGGAAAAGTTGACTTATCGAGGTCTTCGTGGTGACTGAGGGGGTCGAAAGGTGATTTCTTATATGTTCTGACCAGGAAAACTTCCTTTTGACAGAAATTATTTTCGTTTGGGTTGATAGCTCTGAAAAGACAGATTGCCTGTCTTGCTTTTATTTGGGGCGTATGGAAGGTTTGGATAGATAATTACTGCACGGTGAAATTGGGAGACGGAGATGCCTCCTTCACCAGCAAGGAGAAGTTCTCCCGGAAGGGAGCTCAGACGGGACAACCACAAAAGGGGGCGAAGTCTTGAGGCCGGAATACTCCTCAGGGAGAGGGATGATGATCTCGCTCTCTTCAATGAGATGCAGACCAGAGAAAAAGAAAGTTTCTTGCTAAAGTCAAATGATGATTTTGAAGATACATTCTGTAAGTTTGTATAACTGATTGGCTTCCTTCTTTTGCATAATAAGAAACTAGGATTGTTTGCTTGTTTCCTCTGGCTGACTCGTGTTTTTCTTTTTGTGGGCTATTCAATAGCCACAAGATTACGATACTTTTCAGATCATAAGATTGGAATATCCATTCCTGCGCGTGGCGAGAGTAGTGACCTGCTTAATGCAGATGGAGAAAAGAATGACTATGATTGGTGAGTGATGTTTCTTGTCTTTTGAGCCTCTTAATTTAAATGGTTGAGTTGATGATTTGTTTATATTTCAGAACTTAAATTGTTGTCTATATAACTATAAAGGCAAAAGACAGGAAAGAAAGATTAAACTTCTAGCAGGAATTTCAGACTGTACCGTTTCAATCTCCGTTAAGTTGTTGTCTGTGGGTAGACTGTTATGGGTTATTTAATTGGGCCGTAATTGTGCATTTAGTTCTTCACTAAATTTGGTACTACCTAGCAAAATCCAGAAATTTCAAGCCTGTGAAAGAAGCTTGGATTCACGGCTTTCTATGGGCTGAAAATTCAAGCTCACCAGGAAACTGCTAATTACAATTTCAACTATTCCTATCGGAAACTAATAAATCTCTTGTATTATTCTTTGGCACTATCCCACATATCTTTCATTAAATTTTTCGGTGACACTCAGCGGATCAGTTACTTCACAACTAATGGTTTTGATCTACTATGGTGTTGTTATAATGGAAGGTTATTAACTCCTCCCGACACCCCACTCTTTCCTTCTTTGGATGATGAAGCTCCTCCATTTACCCTTGCCCAGAGAGGACGGCCCCGAAGTCAACCCATTGCGATCTCAAGACCATCCACGGTAGGTCAATATTCAAGTTATGAATATATTTTCCATGTTTACTTGCATAATATGATGGTGTCTTTTAAACACGAGTGCTCATGTTTTTCTCTATGATTTTTATGCGTTCGCGAGTGTAATTTCTATGTGACTGCAGATGGAGAATAGTCGCAGAAGTATTAGAGGTAGTCCAAGTCCAAATCGCTTAAGCTCGTCTCCTCGGTCCGGGAACAGCCCTTCCCAAACGAGGGGAAGGCCATCTTCAGCTCCTCATTCGAATTCAACTCCTAGTGTACGCCCCGCTACCCCATCAAGGAGACCATCTTCCCCACCTTGTAAACCATCAACAGCAACTTCTCGGAGGATGAGCACAGGGTCAACTGTTGTATCCTCATCTAAGGCAAGGGGTACCTCCCCTGTGCCGATAAGTCGAGGTAACTCAGCATCACCCAAAATAAGGGCATGGCAAACAAATATTCCAGGTTTTTCCTCAGAAGCACCTCCTAATCTACGTACTTCGTTGGCTGATCGACCGGCATCATATGTGAGGGGTTCCTCACCAGCATCCAGAAATGGTAGGGATTTACCATCTAGATCTCGCAGACAGTCAATGTCTCCCACTCCTTCTAGAAGCGTCAGTTCCGCCTATAGTCATGATAGGGACCTAATGAGCTCCCACGGTAAAGTTTCTGTTGTATCTTCTGGTGATGATGATGTAGACTCTATACAATCGGTTTCTGTGGGTAGCTCAGATCGCTCAGCTTCAAGAAGATTTGGTGCCTTTTCAAATAATAAAGCTCCAGCCTTGTCCAAGAAGCCGAATAAAGCGATGCTCTCGAGTTCTGCTCCGAAAAGATCCTTTGACTCGGCACTTCGACAAATGGTACTTATGTTTCTTTTGGACCATGATAGTGTTTACATCATGCGTTTCGCGTTATATACATTGGAAAAGACTCCATCTCTATTTAAGTTGTTAAATTTTGTCAAAAATCACCATAGAAGTAGCCAAGTGTGCTTCTATTAAATTCTGTGATCCACCTCTAAAAGGATGTCAACAGTTATTGTCATATCTTATTTTATCCACATCATAATTCAATGGTGAAAATACTGATTTAGTCTTTTATGCGAAGCACCCATCTCAACACAAAACAACACGGGCGTGGGATGTGTACCGGATACGGTATCTCAAAAGTCAAAAACCGCACAATGTTATCTTGAACTTTCAAGGACAAAACATAATTAGTTGATGGAACTTATTGTTATTGGAGAGAGTTGGAGTCAAGCCATTTGTCGTCGTAATTTGAGTGGGAGATAGACGGGAGAGAGAAATAATATATTATGACCAATTGGCTACCTTTCATGTTTATGTATCCCCTGTCGAAAGAAATAATTGAGCCTACCGCCGGACCCTATCCACATTTAGATCCATGTATGCGTGTCCTCCCTTCTTAGGTTTGATGTGGCCGACCCTTAGGTATGCACCCACACACAATATACACACCCGAGTCTATTTAACGCAGATCACAACATAGACCCGTTTCAAACTTGACGTTCAGAATGATGCTCAAATAATGGTACAATCATCTTGAAACTGCATGGCATCTCAAGTGCACCAACTCCAGTTCTTGCGTTGTTTCCAGATAGTGCTTTTAAGCTTCTCTATTGCTTTACGCTTCAACAACCACATGAAAGGCTTACCAAAAATGAAAATAATAAAAACACTTTCATAATAGGATGAGAACGATGCCGACTATTGGTACCATAGGCAAGCTTGCACAACAAACTTCATCAGCCGTATACCTGAGGGTATTCAGCTTGCCTACAAACAAACTCTCTGGTTTGCTTTTGGAAACGACAGTTGATCATTTCTTGCACTTTTATATAGATAACCTGTCCACTCCTAGATATCATTCTAACCCTTTCACCATTGTGTTCGAGAGCATCGGTGCATGTGTTTAGGACCGAACATTCACTTATAGTAGGACTCAATGTAAGCATGTGTACATGATGAGTATCTAAAATCAGAAGAGGTACATAATGTTGGGTTTGGCAACTTTAAAATGTTGGCATTTGAGGGCAGTGTGCATCTGTGTAATGTATTGATGTGTAGCTGGTACTATTTAATTCGTAGAACATTTTCACACGTGAATAACACCGTCTTGATGGGCATCAGGTGTTGAATGAATGGTTTTCATGTACACACGGTTCTGAACTGGAAATTGCTATTGAATCTCTTTTTGTAGGACCATCGGAAAAGCCCTCAGAATATGTTCAGGCCACTTTTATCTAGTGTACCCAGTTCCTCCTTTTATGTTGGTAAAGCAAGTGCTGCACATCGCGCTATGATATCCAGGAATTCCTCTGTCACAACTAGCAGTAATGCAAGTTCTGATCAAGGTACAAGTGGGGCACATGATATTGAAGGAAGCGACCATCACCCGGACAATATGACTCCTGAATGGGGACGGACACCCTACGTGGATGTTCAAGATGATGTATTTGCATTTGAGAAGACTGAAGCTCTAACTGAAGATATCAGTCATGGAGCCCAGGATCAATCTCCTAATGCTCAGCATGATGAATTTAGTGGAGGTGCTAGAATTGAATCTCAGCTTGGTGGCTCTGAAGACTTGAACTCCCATATCACTGCCTCGGCAATCACTTCACCGTCTAAAGAATCTGAGCTTTTGGAGTTCAAGGGTAACTTTCCAGAAGTCGAATGTGTAGAAGATATGTCTATATGTTATAAGTGTGGCCGCATGTATCATCCTGTTGAATTGACAGAGGGGGACTTGAAACTTTGCTCAGACTGCAGGAGTTCAGACGAACCTTTGACTACCACAACTCAAGAGCCAAACATTCTAGTGTACGATAACTCCCCAAGTCTCTCTATGAGGATTCCAGGTAATGATAAGTCATTTGATGCAATGAAGCCCGTGATGGTTATCCCAGAATCTTTACAAGCGAGTAATATGCCTGAACCAAGTGCTATTCATCACGAGGAGAATTTTCAAGAACCACGTAGCCTGGATTTGTTGTCAGAAGAATCTCTTGTGCAAACACCGGAAGAGCAAGATGCGTGCAGGCAAGAAAACCTGGAAGTGATTGGCCAACCAATTGTAGAAAACAACTCAACTGACAGTGGCACTGGGTCTCAGCAAATGCAGCGACTAAGTAACCATCCGAATTTAGAGCTTGATGTTTCAGAAGGCAATGGCATTTCCATACTGTTGAAGAGGTCAAGCAGCATTAAGGGGCCTTTTGTCCGTGCTAGGACTTTTAGTGCCGCTAGTATTCCCTACGATGATCCATCGTATGTGAGGGACAGTGCAACAAGCATGAGAAGCTCCCTTGGGCATGGCAGTGTCTCTGCATCTTCCTCTGTGGATTTTGGCTCAGCTCGGCAAACAGAGGCTCATATGCAGCGGCTGTTAAGTAGCAGGAAATTTGAAACTGGTACACACCCAAAGCACCAACCCACAGGTTCATCTCTTTCTGGAACTTCAAGCCATGCTTTCCAAGGATTGAGTCTTGCGAAGAGCATGAATGAAGAGAAAATGGAGTTTGATGTTGCACATGTTGAAAATGAGGTTTTACATGTAACCGATGCCGCTACTCAAGAACGGGTGATGGTTTCACCAAGTGGAGGAGCAGATGATATATGCGCTGAAGTTGAATGCGACTATTCCTGTGGAACAATGACTGCTACCTCTGAATTGTCCACACATGCCCTAAACACCCATTCAGGGGAAAGTTCAGTTTCTTCCTTTTCAAATGTTGAAAATTCTGGTTTGTGTGGGAATGGTGAAGAGTTCCCAAATGACGCGAGGAGTATTTTGGATCGAGAAGCATCAGCTCTGAGTCCAGAGCAATCTACAGTAGGAAAAGATAGGGCTCGAAGAAAAAGAAGTGTGGAGGAGATGCCAAATTCCATTGTTGATAAGGTGCATGTTTCAGATGTTCCCACTCAGAGCTTACAGGATATAATATCCGATATAGAAATTGACAATGGTTGTCTGGATTCACTTGGTTCTCAGTCTGATGTCGTCTCCATGGATTCAGAGAGCACCATGGATGAATTACAAGAGACTGGGCACGTCCCAGAGCTTGGCACATTGGATGATGCACATGGAATCCTAGGTATGAACATCTTGCATTGTAGCTAGTGATTGATCTATTATTTGAATTCTTCTTCTCTTTCTCACAGTAATACGACAGTCGTACCTAATTTATTAGTTTCATCTGACAGTTTAAATTTTTGTTATGAGCGCAGCTTATATCAATGGCTATCGAATGTTTTTGGTTTTGTAAAATCTTTTGAACTAACTAGACTTCGTGAATAAAATGACGCTAGTCTGATACCTAGTCCACTATTGGGGAATAGCTAGGTGGATCTTGTTTCCAGGTCTCTTCTCGCCAACTTATATGGTTCTTCAGTTCTTCTTCAGTTCAAACCCAATTTGATAGTATCGCGAAATCTCTGTCCCAAATAATTTAGGGTTGGCTAAATCTCCTCCCCCTTTTCTGGATGTACCCCTTATCGAGTTTTCTTAATAAAATTTCTTTTTTCGATCAAAAAAAAAAAAAAAAACAGATGCTAGCTAGCAATGTTACAGTGTACCAGGCCATTAAAATTGTGCGACGTATCCTCATGAAAATGATAGTGAATGTGAAGCATCTTAGTGCAAGTATTCTTTTCTGGTTAAGCGAGTTAGTAGTTTCATTTTCCTAAAGCAAGCTGGGACATTACCAGATAATGCCACCTTTATAGTCTTGTTTACATGTGTAAAACCATATGCCATATGCCAGTTCGTGATGGATTCAGTTTTTCTGACATTGGAGTTCCTCTCTTTTTGTTTGTTCTCTAGAGTTAATTCTAGTGAACCCTCGGTATAATTACTGCTAGAACTTTCTTTTTATCAGGCTATGTTTGAATCTTGGATTTTGTCAAGGGGTATGGAAAGGAATGAGTTATTACTTTACTAGCTCAATTCTTTATTGCCTTTATTTTGGAAACTAAACCAAAATGGTTCTCTTGTTTTGGAGAAATACATATTTTTTGTCTCATTTTCCTTACACAACCGAAAAAGATATGAATAATTGGTACCTACTCCGTTTTCTTTTTCTATATTTTCTCTCCACAAATATGTTCTCGAACCAAGATCCGACCACATCCTCATTCCTCAATGACCTTGTATTTCGTATGTAGTTTGCTATAGACTGGTAGAGTTGTAGTTGCCTATGTGCAGTGAGCATGCCTGATTTCTTAGCTTTTTAATGTTGCCCTTGAACAAATTTATACTCCTTTCACAAGACATTTTTGAACTATGTGTTAATTTGATTCTTTAGTTAGCTCTCAGAAGTTAGCAGTTCAAAGTTGGTCATTCTGAGTTCGGTTTGTGCTATTCTTTCTTTGCGGATTCCTCTAAAATGAAAAGTTCTCTTCCTGATTCGATGCTTCTCAAGGATGCTCGGGATTCCACACGCCGGAGATCCACCTTGTTGGGTTGCATTGTTTTGCTTCCTGTCATACAAGTACAAATATAGCTCTCGCCTATAAAAAAAAAGTACAAATATAGCTCACTTCAGAACTTAAATAAGTCTCGTCATTTGCCATTTCTGTGACCAATCTTGTACAATGTGGTGAACTTCGTAGTAACATTTTCCTATGGACGCAACTGGTTTTGAGAATTTAGGATTGTGTATGGTGCTTGAATCAATGTATTTCGTTCGACACTGACAAACTTTACTGCTATGCCAGGGGAATCAACTGTAACAATTGAGGGCCCGGGTGGTACCATGACAAGAAGACTGTCATTAGATGAAGCAGAAGATACTCTTCACTTCTGCGGCACTATCATTCAAAATCTGGCTTATGGGGCTGCAACCCTAGCAATGGAGAAGGAAAACACGGTCCCAATGGAGGACTCGAGACCAATGGTTACGATATTGGGAAATTCTAATTCTGAATTGAAGGATCGACGTGGCAGAGCAAGCGGAAAACGAACATCCAAATCTCAAAAAGCGAGGCAGAAGCGAGTGGAAACAAAAACAAAACTCTCTGCTGACGAGAATGAGAATGCAGAGGAAGTAGATGTATCAACTACACGTATCGTTGGGGTCCCAAATAAGGGTGATAATATGAAGCCTCCGAAGCTAGAGTCCAAGTGTAATTGCACCGTGATGTGATCGAACTCTTCTACCGAGACGATACTAAGTGGATTTTTTCTTTCGATTTCGGGGGCTGTTTCTACGGTTGGCAATTTGGCTTTTGATTTGTTGGATATATTTGTAAGAATAACCACGGTAGTGTTGGCCAGATAGTCATTGTAAAGTTCTAATTTTTATTAAGTTGTGGCATTTGGGGTCTGTGACTGCTCCAATTGCCCTATTCTTCTTAGTCGTTTGTATTAGTTTCTGGTTCTCATCAAATAGAGAAAGCGGGAGTTGTTTTCTTGTGGTGCTAGAGAAGTGTGAATATGATCACATTCAGTATTTTTGTTTTTGGCCGTTGAGGAACTTCAGTGGTAACAAACCAACTTTCAGGGCTCGTTTGTTTGCTCGGGGACAAAAAGATGGAGAATATAATACATACGATATGAGTGGGATTTAAACTCTTTTGAGATATATAAATAGTGGTGGGAAAAGAAATCCAGTGTTATGTTTTGGTTGGAATTGTAACATTCATTTAATATTCATCCTTAAGCAAATCACATGGCGCGAGGACAAAAAGGGGAGGGCAAAATAGTTGCATCCACTTGTTCTTGATGGAGGGGATATAGAATTGCATCTCCCCCATGGGCTTTCAGTCCCGGGATATAGGTTGTGTCGGAATATGTAATCTTGTCTATAATGCATAGCAAAGGTTGGACATGTAATCTTGTCTATAATGCATAGCAAAGGTTGGACGCACCCTCAAATGGCCTAACAAACGAGCCTAGGGGAGATATAAGGGAAGGGCAAAATAGTCACATCCACTAGTCCTTAATGAAGGGGATAGAGAATCGCACCTCCCCCATGGGATTTCAATCCCGGGTTATAGGTTGTGACGGAATATGTAATCTCGTCCATACTGCGGTCCACCTTCAAATTCCCAAACAAACAAGCCTATGGAGATATAATTGACCCATTTGGCGCATGTGCCTGTTGCTCATTTTACTTTTTTTTTTTTGGGACGAGATAATTTCATTACTCAGAAATCGCCCAAAGAGTGAAACAAAACCCCAATCCGGAGCTCTAAGTTGGATAAAAATATCATAACTTTTAGGGTGTCCATATGAATTAGAAGAGAATACAGTAAGTATAGAGACAAACAATACCCACGAGGGGCAATGGAAAGTCCAAACAGGAACTGAAAACCTCCAAACCGGTGTACAAACTAAAAAAAACACCAACCAATCTAGTGATTTGGGTAACGTGGTGATAAGTTAACCTCAGAAGGGCCATTTCCGCATAGCCTAAACCACACCAGTTGATTGAAACGTTTATTAACGTCTGGTATATATATGCATGGGGGACAGACGATAGTGAGAGCAGAGCATAACATGCTTCCCCTTTCTCACGACAAACTAAACTTGAACCAACATGTTCTAGCAATTCTATCGAAATCCAATCACCTCAACCATTTAAAACAGCTCCAATCTGTTCTCATTACTCTCGGCCATGGCCAAACCCAGTTCTTCGCATTCAAGCTCGTTCGCTTCTGCACTCTCACCCTCTCCAATCTCGACCACGCTCGCTTCGTCTTTGATCATCTCACCTCTCCCAATGTCTACCTTTACAGCGCCATGATCACTGCATACGCATCCAATTCCGATCACAAGTCTTCTCTCCTGTTGTATCGCGACATGGTTCGAAAGAGACGGCCTATTCCTAACGAATTTGTTTATCCTTACGTTTTGAAGTCATGCCCTGAAGTTGTGAAGTATCTTGGGACTGAACTGGTGCATACCCAGATTGTGAAATCGGGTTTTGATAAATACCCAGTCGTGCAAACGGCTCTTTTGGATTCATACGCTAGGTTTTGTTCGGATTTTGGGACTGCACGCCGGGTGTTTGATGAAATGTCTGAGAGGAATATCGTGTCGTGGACAGCTATGGTTTCTGGGTATGCAAGGGTCGGGGAGATGGGCAATGCGGTTCTGATGTTTGAGGAGATGCCAGAGAGGGAGAGGGATGTTCCGTCTTGGAACGCTGTTATTGCCGGTTGCACACAAAACGGGCTGTTTTCGGAGGCAATTACTCTATTTAGGAGAATGGTCATGGTTGCAGTGGAAGGAAAAGATTGCGTCAATAGGCCGAATCTTGTTACGGTTGTGTGTGTACTATCGGCGTGTGGAAACACTGGGATGCTCCAGCTTGGTAGGTGCATCCATGGTTACATTTACAGGAATCGTCTCGAGTGTGATTTGTTCTTGTTAAATGCACTAGTGGATATGTATGGGAAGTGTGGTAGCTTAAAAGAAGCAAGAGGGGTTTTCGACAAGTCTTCAAAGAGAAGTGTGATTTCATGGAATTCCATGATTAATTGCTTTGCCCTCCACGGCCAGAGTGGGGAAGCGATCGGAGTTTTTGAGGAAATGATCCAATGTGGAAGTGATGTGAAACCCGATGGAGTTACCTTTGTTGGTTTGTTGAATGCTTGTACCCATGGAGGATTGGTGGAACAAGGCCGGTATTATTACGATATGATGACTAGGGATTACGCCATTGAGCCTCAGATTGAACACTATGGTTGCCGAATAGACCTTCTTGGTCGAGCAGGGCGATTTGAAGAAGCCATGGAAGTCGTAAGAGGGATGAGGATGCCACCTGATGTGGTGGTTTGGGGCTCTTTGCTCAACGGTTGTAAGATTCATGGTCGCATAGATTTGGCGGAATTTGCTGTCAAAAGATTGATCGAGCTTGATCCGAATAATGGTGGTTATGGAGTGATGTTGGCAAATGTATATGTGGAGTCAGGGAAGTGGGACGAGGTTCGGAAGTTGAGGAGGACGTTGCAGGAGCAGAATGCTCATAAGACACCTGGTTGCAGTTGGATTGAGGTTGATAACCAAGTTCACCAATTCTATTCTGTTGATACTACACATCCCAGGACAGCAGAGATATACACGGTTTTGGAATGGCTGTTTGGTTTTTCTTAGTTCTACAGTTGATGGGATTATCTCTGCTATCATCAAAACTGCCATTTGCATATGAACTACTCCTTAAGGTTGCTCGAAATTTGATTTGGAAATCTCTAACACCACTTGCAGTAAAAATGCCTTTTCATCTGAGAGGATCGGAATTTGGTTAGGCTTATCTGTTGGTTGTGGACTTGGTAGCAGAGGCAACATGTCATGCACAAGGATCTGTTGTTTCATTTTGTTTAGAAGAGAGGAGCAGTGTCAAAGGAAAAAGTGAATGTGGTATTGGTTGCAGCAAAGGAGTTCTGAGGGTGTTGGTTATCTTCAATCTCTCTGAGGGCCTGTTTGTTTGACTGGAGTAACTGTGAAAATATATCTATCTCATGGGATAGGCATTTGATTGAAATAATAGCGATAAGAATTATGGAACCACATCCCCGTGGTATTGTTACTATTGTAGTTCTTGGAGTACTATTTTGTAAGATATCTTATCCGGCGGATACTTAATCCTCGTCACAGAAGTTTGAACCACATAAGAAATTATCCCCATTGGATTTATAATCCGGAACACAAACGGGCCCTAGGGGTGCATCAGATCCCTCTTCCTACACTTCTGGTGAACTCCGGCCTTCTAGGGTGTCCTCCGTCCTCCTGGTAGGCCAAAGCAGCAACCTTACCTTCATCCTCCACATTATGCTGATGCCGCAAACTGCAAGACCTAGGGAAGTTGATTTTTTTCTTCAGACTAGTTTTGTTTGACTTCGACAGTTGAGAGAGCTTGATTCTGATTAAATTCATTTTTTGTATGGTTCAATTCGGTACTGAAATATCTTTGAGCCGATGGCACAACTCCGGCCTTGTTTCTGCTATTTGATCATTACTTGTATGCTATTTATGCAGAATTGTTTTCTCATTCAGGTGAAATTCTTGAACTTAATCATTTCCATAGTATGATCTTATGGTTTCTTCTCATTGTTATGTGTCATTGGTCAGTAATGGAAGTTAGACAAATGCAAAGTTGAGTAAAATGTCAAATTGGTATGTTCAATTCCTACTAGATGCATGCCTCTTAGAATTATTTTTGGCTTCAGAAAACTTATTTTAAGATTTTGATCGTAATTTTTTGCTTTTTTTTTTTTAGATTCCTCTTCTGTGCTCATTAGTGAGATGCTCTGGACCATGAATGAAGGAAACATGGTAATGAGTACATAAATTGATTTGGGTCTCTAGGCCTGCCCTCCCTGTCGTCCTTGATGCCTTTCGGCTTTGATTTGGGGGCATGGTTCTGCAGCAAAACGTCCATGTAGCTCCTTGGTTCTTGGAAGTTTAGGAGGCCACTGTTTCAGTGATATTCTGCGCAACCACTTTGTGCATATTGCCAAAGGTTAGGTTTGTCCTCAATCATCCCCGCCCATACCCCCAATGATTGGGAACTAAATGGGTTCTGTTATTGTTGTTGTTGTTGTTGGTTTTAGATTCCTCTTGTTGAACAATATTCCACAAAAAATCGACACAAAACTAACAAATGCGAATTTTTTAATAAAGACAAAAAAAAAAATCTAACTTTTTTTATTTAGCCAAAACCGGCCTCATATTCCAATTGCAGCACAAAAGAACAGTGAAGCCAAACAAAAATACTTGATCTTTATAAAGATGGGGTATTCAAATTGGAGTCATAGCATGTGAAAAATTGGAGAATGTCCATTTTTCCTTTCCTGTCATTTAAGTTGGTTTACTCAACCAATTGATAAACACAAGAGACCAACTTCTTTAGTTTTTTTAAAAATTTGTATAAACTTGAACAATTTGAACCTCACTCAATGTCATCCTCAACCATTTAGATAAGTCAAAACGATTACCACAAACAAATCAACTGATCACTCCACAGTAGGCATGATTCACCAAAAAGTGTCATCTCCACTAAAAAAAAAAAAAAATCCGAAACTGACGTCGTCCAACCTGAGTGGTTGCTCCAGGGCCGTCCACACCCATGGGGTCGCCCACACCAATCGGGACGCCCAGCTCCTAAGTGGCCCATCCTGGGCCATGGTGCGGCACTGCCACCACTACCGTCCCTCAAGTTTCCACCTCTCACTTGGTAGGCCCATCCACCACCGTCAAAAGGAAGCGGCAGTGGCGTTTTTGATACCGAACAAGTCGAGATTGCTCAAAAAAGCCGACAACATCGAACAAGACCATAGTTACTACCAACAAGATTGTTTGTTGCACCCATACATACCACGGGACCTCGTCCACACCCAGGCCAGGCCAGGCTACTTCCCACGCTCTATCTGTCTACGTCCTTTCGGTTCCCTTAAACATATCACAAGCAACACATCATTATTTCATTTTAGTTTGATTGGATCTTTGTGAGAAGTAGGATTTTAGTTTTTAGATTCCCTTAATTTAGTTATTTTAGTGAACAATGCATTTATTTATTTTTTTCACCTATTTGCTTAACAAAATAATGATATTCAGATAGACCTAAACTCAGATTCCAAGTTTTGAAGTAAAATTAATTTCTTGCAAATCAGTTGCCACTACAACCCACAATTATTTTCTGGATCCAACTGCTTTATTTCCAAATTTATGTACTTAAAAGGGTTTGTTTGGAAACCTATGCAAAAGAGAAGAAAATTATTTTCTCTTGTTTGGTTTGAGAAGAAACATGGAGGAAAATATATAACAAAACAAAGAATTAATTACAGTAAATTTTGTTCTACATTTTTCTGAAAGTTTTCTTTGCCTTACCTTTCTCAAGTTCCAAACAGGTCGTTACTCGGACCAGGGGTGGGTGCTTCATGTGCACCCCTCGGCCATCCGATCATGTTTTGGACGGTTCGGATGCATTCGGTAATTTTAACTTAATTTTGATTTATTTTTACAGGTAAAAAATCAAAACACATCCGGGTCATCCAAAATACAATCGGATGACCGACGGGTACAGAACACGGTGCATAGCATCTGAGTGCACAACACTCATCCCATTTCCCTGTAACTCGGAAATAAAGAATCAGTGGATTAAATGGCATTCTATATTTTGTCCTGCAAGGCTGAAATCATAGGACAATTGATTGCGAATTGTATGATTGATTCTGCATTTTTTAGTGACGTGCCAAATAATTCATAGGTATTGAAATTAATAGTAAAATTTTTTAACTTACCCAAAAAAAAAAATAGTAAAAATTAGGAGGTGATGGTGATGGTGATGGTGTTGGGATATATATATATATATATGGCAACCATTAAAAAAAAAACATTATGATATCATTGTGAAATCTTTTGTCACACGTAAAGTACTTTTTTTAATTCATTAAAAAATACTCCTACAATGAGATGGAATCAGGATGGATCTGATTGCGAAATGTTTGGCCAAGTTTTATACAACAAAAATGTTACATACACATCCACCCGTACACATTCTACCACACCCTCTCTCACATGGGGTGTGGGCCCCACATGTGGGCCCCGTGTGGGGATCACACCCATGTGAGAGAGGGTGTGGTAGAGTGTGTACGGGTGGGTGTGTATGTAGCATTTTTGTTGTAGAGTACAATAATCTGAATTTGAAATACTGCTTAGAACGAAACGAGCTCTAGACTCGATTCGAGCTTGAGTTTTAAGTTTGTTGCAAATAAGCCCGAGCTTGATTGAGCTGATTCCGTATAAAATAAAATGAGTCGATTTCAAACTTTATTAGTTGGGCTCGACTCGTTTTTTTTTTTCTTCTTTTTTTTTTTAATCCGGGCTCCGACTCGTTTGTTCCCCTAATTTTTCCAATCTGAAACAAGTACGAGGAAGAAAAAAACAAGAACAAATATTTGTAGTAATTGCCAACTGTGAGGAAGGGATATTCCAGGCTTCATTTTGAACAGGCCAGGTATATTCATGTTTGTGCTCCTAAAAGTATGTATGTATATATACATATATATTATTGGGCGGTTTTAGGGATACAATAGTTAACAAAAAAAATTGTGGAGCTCCTGTTTTTGAGTCCCACAAAAATTATCGGAGCCGTTTAGTTTGTGGGAAACATGTTTTTAGGAGTACTCATTAAAAATCAACTCATTCTAAAACCGATAAAGATTTGATCGTATTTGTCCCCAAATTGACAGGATAAAAACTGAATGAATCAATCAAGCAAATGAAGCCGCTCACTTATCTCCAAAATAAGTTGATATTTTTTTACGTGTAAGCTTAAGAATATATTTTAAACAAATTGAATGGCTTCGATTATTGCGGGAGCTTCAATTGTTGTTATGTCAAATATTGTGTTCCCATAACCGCTCTAGAGAGAAAGAGAGAGAGACTGACTGTTAGAGAGAGAAAGAAAGAAAGAAAGAAAGAAAGAGAAGCAAAAGGAAGGTGCCTCTGTTTCTCTCTCTTCCCCGTTCACTGCAACAACCCTCTCTCTCTCTCTCTCTCTCTCCCTCCTGTCAGATTAGGTTAGCTATAGACATAAATACTGCATACAGAAAGAGAAATTATAATTTTTTTTCCTGCGATTTCTCTCTCTTTCTTGCCCGATTAGATCAACCGTAGATACAGTATTGGATTCAGAGAGAGAAATTACATTGGTGAATAGTAGAGAGAGAGAGAGAGGGGGAGACGATGGAGGACGTGGCGGGTTCATCTGTATCGATGATGACAACATCTTCTCTCTCGTCATCATCTTCATCGACGTCGTCTATATTAACGAATTACCCACTCTTTTCCGCTCTCATCGCTTTTGCCATCGCCCAATCCATCAAATTCTTTACCACCTGGTACTCTTTCCCCTCTATATCATCTGTATTTATTTATTTTTAGTTTACCAGCTTACTGTATGTCTGTACGGGCTTGTAAAGCCTGGGCTTCCATAACTGACGTACTTAACTATCAGGTGAGGAACCACTAAAAATCTACTCCCTCATCCATCCCGTAAAGTTAGTCCCTGCGAAATACGTGCAATTTTCAAGTTTTAAAATAATGTACTTGCCTAAATATTTGTTTGTGCAATAAGATCTGATAGTTTTTGATGAAATCTTTTGAATGCTGCAAAAAAATCGAAAATTATAGTAGTAGATACATTATTTTTAAGTTTGACAATTGCACGTGGTTTCGCAGGGAACGAACTTTAGGGACAAAGGGAGTATTTTTTTTTTGTGTTCTTAATTATTCTTCGCGTTGTATGTTTGTTGGTTTGACCCTTTTTTTCTCAGACACTTGCATGCAACTCGAGTAATGTGCAGTAATCACGGGGAACCATTCCAACCATCCACTAGTGGAAAAGAGCCCTAGGGCTTCAATTTTATTCTAGGGAAAGAAAAAGGAACGAGCTTTAGTTCTTAATTTGAATGATTCCCCGCTCTAATTAGGCCGTTGAAAATAGATTGGTGCTTTTTGCGGGATCCGAACGATTCCGGGTTTGAATTTGATAAAATGCATTGCTTGTGAAGTATGTGTTCGTGTAGGGCCTATAGATATACCCGTTGTTGATTGGAAATTGGAAACCGATATCGAAAGAAAGGGTTGCTTAATAACAGTACTGGTTTCGGTACGAATTGCAGTGCGGCTCGGTGGAATGACATTGCACATGTTGAATGGGTCAAAAAGGGTCCGAGGGAATTTGATTAAAGTCGGGACAAAGTCCTATATGAACTGGCCCCTTAAGAGTTGATAGCACTAGGTCTATAGATTATCACCCTGACCTATAAGCATATGCATAATCGCATTTAATGTCAAGTAATCCAAAAATCGTGATTTGATTGTGATGTGAACTTATGGTGCTGAAATAGTTGAAGATGATCTGCATTGATTTTGTCGCTTCTTTCGTGTTCTGTACGTTATTTGTGATTTGATGGCTGACGCCAAGTCCGTTTGCACGTGTTTGTGAATCTGTTTGGTGATTTGTACAATTTGGCTTTCAGGAACGTGCAATTTGTGACATGATTTACGGGAAATAAACTTAGAAAATGAAGTAATCAACAGCACAAATCCACAAGAACAGCTGATTTATGTCGTCCACCAAATATGAGCAATGTCCACAATGGTTCGAGTTGTTTCACTATGATGAAGAAGAATACAAGTCATCTATCGGAGTTGGCTATATAGCTAGGGTTTCAAGTCTGTAGAAAAACAGGCAAAACTGCCTACGGGGTGTTAGATCTGCGACACCGACATATATGGTTGGAGCATCTACAACCCAAATGGATAGCCCAACCTACTTTTCTTAGCACAAATGGATAGCCCAACCTACTTTTCTTCACTCCAAGGGGCTTAGGCATTTTGTCTTAGCCCAACTTCGCTAGCTTCAGTTACACAGCCCAAAGAAAGGGTATGAAGGGTCCAGATTACGGGTTTCCTCATTTAAAAAATGGAGAGTATGATTGGAGTATGTAGATGGAAAAGTGAATACGCCAAATAAAGAATTTACTTATTTGTACTTTTGATAAGAAAAATAATAGAGTAGGATTGGAGATACTCTTAGCATAATACCATCAGGCAGGCTTACTGCTAACTCAGTTCTCTTAAAAACTGTGCCATGTATTGTAATCGACACGATTTCCTTAGTTCTTTGTTGGATCTTGAGATGAACATGACTGACACTGTTACACCTAAAATCATGGCGTTGCTCATTGGTGAATTTCATCATTTACACTCTTTGGCTTTGTTTGAGTGACCAAACTTTTGATAAGGGTATATATATAATTTCATAGCATAGCAACCCCATTATACTAATACAAAGGGGATTACCAATTCCACGCCCCCATAGGATTACATGTCCGTTGGATTGGTTGTCCAATGGATATGTTATCCTCGCCGACTGTTGCATTCAAACACTGAAAAAACGATCACATGGGATCTCTAATTTAAGCTCATTTCTTAGCCGGCTAATAATACAGATTACAGACCCTTAAGTCTTTTAATCTCCCTTTCACAGTTAGATTCCTATTATGCACACAAGTAGTTTGGTAGCACTATAATTTGTCTCCTAACACAACAGACTATGTGTAGTGTATTAAAGATGTGAAGAGGAACATCATTACAAAACAGGTCAAGGAAAGATTCAAGTAGTAAGATTGTCCAACTGCCGATCAGAAAAAAAAAAAAAAAAAGATTGTCCAACACTTCCTCTGGCTTTAGATATTTTTGAACTTGAGTGCTTGTCCTATTATCTTAATGTTCTGTCTAGATTTGTAATAAGTTCATCCTGAGAGTCTTAAGCTTTCCTAGATTTGCAGGTATAAGGAAAGACGTTGGGATCTCAAGCAACTTATTGGATCTGGTGGAATGCCATCTTCACATTCAGCAACTGTCACTGCTCTTGCTGCAGCCGTTGGTTTTCATGATGGCTTTGGAGGATCACCATTTGCAACTGCATTGGTCTTAGCATGTGTTGTATGATCCTTCACTTAATCTTCTTTCAAAGTTCTTTGAGAAACCTGTGTAGTTCTGTGTATCTTATCTACCAATACACGAGATCCTATATAGAGAGAGGTACTGTAAGTGGTAATTAGGTTTTAGGGGTACAGTGTGATAATTATCACACATGCTAATTGGATTTTGACTAGATGGTTTCGATCCCCCAAGCAATTGAACTGGATGTTTTGTCTATCACTTCTTAGGAGTTGCTCTCTCGTCCAATCTTCAAGAAAGTCTCGACACGACGACACCATGTGTGCACTCATAAGTGTTGTCTTGTGTGCACAAAACTAACTAGTCCTCGAGTCTCAATCTGTCGGTGTTGGCCATGGCCCAGTTTAGTTGTCATTCTTGTGGTCTGAAACGGGTAAATGAGGATCGTCAGGTACAGCCATAAACTTATGGAAAAACTTGCACACATTTCTGCCTCATACTCAAACCCGCAAACTTAAGGTTAATGGGCCGTGCATTACCAAATTGTACAAGTTTCTCTAACATACAAGTAGATTCTTCTTTCTATTACTATTTTCATTATGCCTTATTCTACATCTGCATTTGAGATTTATTCTCGGAAGTATATTTTATGGCAGGTAATGTATGACGCATTTGGAGTAAGGTTACATGCTGGTCGCCAAGCAGAGGTTTGATGCTTTCCTCTTTCTCCCTTCCCCCCAACCCCAACTTCATCTCTCACCACCTCCACCCCCAACCAAAAAACAGGCCACATAAGGTCTTGTTTGGACACTGATATTCTTGTTTGGTCTTGCAATTGCATATGCATGTTCTACAATGTTAACAGTTCACAGCTGCAGCACATCTTTTGGAGATCTAAAATGAATTCTTTTGCGATGTTAAACTGGGTTTCTTCAGGTTTTGAATCAAATTGTATATGAACTTCCTGCTGAACATCCTCTAGCTGAGAGCAGGCCCCTTCGTGAACTTCTTGGGCACACCCCAACGCAGGTTACGTGTATAGCTAGGGATTGCCATTATATTTGATTGATATATGCTTGGCTATATAATTGACTTTACAAATGATGGTAATAGCTGAATGTTAATATTTATGATCTAGTACAACAGCCTTCTTTAACATTCTTAAAGTGGGGAAGATTGGAAAAGGAGCCTTCTTCAACTGCAGAGTAGCCTGTGCCGCTCAATCACAGCCGTTCATTGGAAACACTTTTGGACAGCTGAGAACACTCGAACCGCATTCTGCAGCCTAGAATTTGACTGCAGACCTTGTTTCGAACTTTAGGCTGCTTTAGTCTTAATATCATCCCCTTCCCCCAAAACAAACAGAGCAAAAATAGAAAAAAGTGGGAATTTTGGTGTTTGTCGTTTCTAAATGTGTGATCTTATTGCAGGTAATTGCTGGCAGTTTTCTGGGACTTGCCACGGCGATAGTTGGTCATTTCATTGCTTGATGCACCATTGAATCTTCCCAAATGATTTGAATCAGGAATGCAACCTTCTACCAAGACATAGAAGTGTTAATCAAATCCTAACTTCAAGGCGGTTTTATGTGACACTTTGTTAGGATATTCTTGTACTAGATGGCCTTGTCATTGGAAGAATTGTAGACTAGATGAACTTTATTTTATTGGAAACTTTCGATAGAATGGGAATTGATTTTGACTTCAAATTGGTCACATTACACGTTTTGTATGATGTTTTGATTGTTACGTCCGAACTGCTGTTGTTGTTGGTCTCCATAATTACTGGAAGACATGGGGGAAAGCTTATTTTCTTACTGTACTCTTCACTGTCTATTTTATTTCTAGATCTGGTTTCATAAATCGGGTGTCTGGGCGAGCTTTACACACTTCGACTGATTCAGAGACCCAATCCCACCACCCACTTGCAGAGAGCCCAATAACTCCGTATAGACTGGTCCAACGGAGTTGATAGCAACTGAAAGGTTTCGAACATGAGATCTTAGGATGGAGCAAATCCCCAAATCCCAGTTTCGGATCTGGTTTTTATAGCTAGAATTTTGTGTAGCATGAAGTTGTTTGCAATAAAACACCGTAAAGAATACTCTCTCTCTCTGTCTGATAACATGCCAAATTATATCCACTATTCCAATTTCATTGATAATTCAAATCAAAGCAACTTGGTGTATCCAAAACCAATCATATGCACAATATCTATCTCACTGATTTCTCAAATAAAGAAATTTGGTGCATGCAGACTGCTACAACTATAAGCTTGAAGAAGAAGCAGTTTTCTAGCTCCTACCAAGCAGGATACGTCTCCATAGCCGTTGGACACTTGCTGACATCACCAGTAAAGAATCTCAAACCAACGACGACTCCCGAATTACTTATGAGACAACATAAGGAGGGAGGACAACTCTTCAATGTATCCAACTTTCGTTCGTGTGTAGAAAAACATAAATGTCTATGCGTGAGTGGACTTCACTCCCAAAATGATGGAAAAAACCGTTCTCATCTCCACAGCAGGATCACCGAAAACGCTCGACTTCACCCGCCAAGCAACATGCTCATCCGGCCTAACTAGGATAGCTCCTCTACTTGTCATCTGACATATATCCCACCATGATGGCGAAGCCGGCCTCTGCTTCACTTCCACAATATCTATGTAATTCTTCCAAGGCGACAGTGCTTCCTCACTGCCTACTTCAACTCCATCAGCGGCACCATGAGGCCACATCACACATACTTTAGCAGAAACTTTGAATTCCTCCGCCACCTTGAAAGCAGCGTGAGCTAGATGGTAAGACGGCCCCACTGGGGCTATAATTAGAAGAAACTCTATTTTGTCTCCAGAAACGAGATCCAGCGTTGAAAATGTACCCTACAAAAATATAATCACTCATCAAGTGTCTGTGTGCGCGCAAGCACAAGCGTTCAACAAACAAATGAAAATGAAAAACTCAATATTGTTATTCACTACAAACCTCTTCAGAGAGGTTTGATAATGCCCTAACGTTCATGTGAGGCAACCTTGCTCCGGGATCAGCAGAGGGGACATAATCTCGTCGTCGACCTGTAGGTGTTTCTGGTTCGTATAATTTCCAATTGCTAGTAGGAACAACTGCTCCTCCACCGTACCTAACATGAATGGTATGGTTAAACAGGTGCTACACAAACAGAAAAAACATACATATACAAAACGGTGTGCTTGAGTTGTGAGACCGTCATTTAAAAGAAATACCCCATCAATAACCCTTTTAAGTAATAGAATGTGAACGCCACTTCATTGTGGAGGAAGATAACATCACAAAATTATAGAAACATTTCAGTTTCTTTATCTAATTCATTACAAACTGAGAAAAGATAATCGATCAGAGGATGGTAATTATGTAAGGGGCAACGACTAAAGGTCGCTACTTTGGATATATTCCACATCAGAGAAGTCTAACAGTCGAAGCATGATTAGTACTTTCACGCTTCTCAGACGGAACACTAAGCATATCTAATCTTCAACATTAGCAGAAGCGCATATCTAATGTTCAACATTAGCAAAAGATATGAAAGATAAGTTTGACATTTTAACCTTTGACACTTTAGTGACAATCTCAAGAAGTAGAAAATTAAGGAACATGCAATTTCAGACTGTAACTAAAGTAGTAGAATCATGGTGATACCAGAAACCGAGATCCTCAGCAGGGAACTGGAGCTGAAGACTCTTTCCTTCTTCAAATATACGCCTGAGTTTAGCAAGCCTTGAATATCCAAGTGGGTTCTTCTCATTCAGAATAAAATCTGACAGCTGTGCACGACCTAGTATGAATATCCCATCCAAAATTCCCCTCTGCAATCCATGTGGCAACCCAGAACCAACCGCATGATTAATGACCCAATGCACTGCCAAACCATAATAGCATGAACAAAAATAACTGTCATCAGTGGAAATCATACAAGTAGAAATGTAAGAGGAGAGGATCAGAAGACTTCCCTGTGTTGAAAAAGATTGAAACTAATGAACTGCATTCACTTACCTGAGTTTGCAACGGATGGATCAAGACCAAGGGCAGCTGGAACTTCCATGGCTGCTCTAAAATTTTGGACACTAAGTGCCGTATTAAAAATGGCAATCTGCAAATGATCAAGGGATTGACATTGACTTGCATTAGATGTAAAATAAAAGGTGGGATGCAGGTGTAAAGAGAAAAAAAAAATGAGACAAATTAGTACCGGACGACGTTCCATTTCGTAAGTCTGAATAACTGAATAGGTAGAAATGCCTTTTAATACAGAAGCCAACTTCCAGGCAAGGTTATGAGCATCCTGAATGCCCGTATTCATGCCTGCACATACCACACATGGATTCTAAGATAATATTTTTCTTCAGATTGATCCAAAACAAGGAGCGCTAGATAAATTCAGTGTTTCCATGTGGATGTTTATGAAGGAGCATCCCTTTAGCAACTCCCCCAACTGAACGACATGCTGCAAGGTAGTGGGCCCCTTCACAAAGATTTCTACCCGACCATACTTGTATTCAGCAATTCAAATACGAAATCTATTCTTTTGAAGCCTGTTGTGCCTATGCTTGTTTAAGTTCAACCGAACAGTTTCACTGAGTTGCGGAACTTAACAAGTGTTGAATCCAGGCACACAACCAGGCAACGAAAAAAAACAAATTTGAGATGGTAGGTGTACAATCCCGTCCAAACTGGATAATAAAAGACAAGAAATGGCAATGGCGAAAAAAGGAAACAGAAAAACCCATTTGGCTCATTTGGTCAAATAAATTGCCCACAGGTTCCCTTGCATGAATTAAACTTCTTTCATCACAAAGTTGAGAATTTGCACTGATTGCATAAAAGCCACATACCAAAACCACCAGCGGGAGGAAAACGATGGGCAGCATCACCAACAAGTATTATCCGCTTGTCGCCTGACACAAACTTCTCCGCAACTTCAGCATGCATCACCCAAGGTTTTACATCAAGGACATCTATGTCTGCAAGCTCATGGCCCACTAATTTGAAGATGATCCTCTCACACATCTATGATAATTTCAACCATTTACGAAATTAATTAAAAAATCCAGAGGATAAATCTTTCCTAACATGTCAGATTATTCAGCTCTATGGTGCAATTGCATTTTCCACATGCAGAGTATGAAACTATGAATCCTGCATGATCTCTCTCCTTTTACTCCAAACTCTTTTATGCATTTTTCCCTTATTCTGCAGCATGAAGGAACCTAAACTAAAGTGTTTTTGAACTCGTGTAAAAGAGGGAAACTTCAAACAAAGTTGGTTATTTTTTCATTTGTTTGGTGTGCAAAGAAAAGAGAAGGAAACAAGGAGGAAAGTAACCTTTCTTTGTTTGATTTTTGAAAGAAAGCGATAGCAACTAAAAAGGCCGTCTAACACAGAGGAGAGGAAGAGAAAAAGTGAAGAAAATATCAAAAACTAGCGATAAAAATATATTCTATTTGATTTTCTTCAATGCTTTTTCTTTGCCTCTAAAGTAAGACCAAACATAGGGTCGTAATTCTTCCTATTTTCCTTTCTTTCTCTAAGTTCCAGACAGACCCCTAAAGCCCTCCTCCGAGAAGAAAACACATACTGGAACGAGAGGAAAGTACCTCACGGGTGTAATCCTCAAACCTCTGCTGAGGAGGATAGAATGGGATCTACAAGAACATGACAAAAAAAACTGTAAGTGCATGGTGCATGGTGCATGATATAGAAGCAAAAATTCAGAGGGGGGGAAAAGCAAAGGGCAGAATAGGCTATGCCTGAAATACCTGCAAAACGAATTCTCCTTCCTTCAGATCATGTGCAACGAGAACTCCAATCGCGTCAGTGTTAAAAATAAAAAATAGCATACCAGGTCTCTGATTGAGTAGGTAATGACCTAGCTCTCTACTTAAAAAATGGACACTGACAAGCTTTTGCAAGTCTCTTTCGCCTCTCAATTCAATTCCTGCAAGCTTTCTCACTGTACTTCCAGCACCATCAGCACCAACAAGGAAACCACATTGAATGTTTCTCTCCTTATACTGCCCCCCACTCGAAAAGGACGCAGTGACATTAAGGCAATCATCAGTGGCATCAACCGATAAGCATTCATGGCCCATTAATATCTCCCTCTCCCCCACTGGCCCACGATCAAAGCCTTCCACATCATAACAAGTGCGAACATGGAAATCAAGGTTTTCAAGCTTCTTTAAAAGTAACCTACTTATCTTGTACTGTGAGAAATGTCCAACAGATACTGGGCTAACAACTTGCTCAAAATCTGTAGATAAGAGAGTATACGATTGTACAGTTAGAAAAAAGCAACTTACTCAAAATTGTCAAGCAATTGTAGTTGTCTTAAAGGAACATTGTTTATAAAGATACAACACTTAACATGGATTATTATGGATACTACATAATCAAGTCTTTCTACTCATATGGACTAGACTGGAAAGTGTAGGGGAACAAAATCTAGAAAAGTCCCCTCTAAGTCACCATGATGGGAAAGGTACAGATATTATCACACCTTGAGGTTGCATATGGTCTACTGATCCAAGGATAGAACCAGAAAGTGATGTACAATATATAAATTTTCTCCACAAATCTACAGGCGGTTGGGACTTTTGGATCTCCTCTGCTAGTCCATCCAATTTGCGGAACACCTAGCAAAGAACTGCACATCAAGACAACAGTGCACCATAATGAACTCAAATGTCATAGGACCTTCTGCACTGCATCTAATACGACAAACTCACCTCCATGGAGCGATTGTTGATGAAATGTGCTTGAGGATGTTTAGAAAAAGTTGTGCTTTTCTCCAAAACAGCACATTTGACCCCTATTAAAGAGCATAGATGCAAACAAAGTTAAACACGTTATTCCAAGATTCAGTGAAACAGTAAAATATCTATAACCAATAAAAAACACTACAGTTCTTTGCCAGTTCTAACTTCGCCTTGTTATATTATAAGTGGAGCTAAGATTAAGCATCAAAACCAATGGTGATGAACTGATAATGAAAATGGATAAACAAAATTAAAAAAAGTAGGCATGCATGCTCAATTCTTCCCACATCAGTAAGACATGTTAAATTGATTTGCGTACAAAAGGTCAGTAGAGACTGGAGATACTCATGCACACATGAAGTAAAACAACTTCAGATTAACTAAAAACTGAACCTTCACCATTTTATACATTATACCTTATGAAAATGCTACACACTTATTACTATTTCATGCATATGAACGTTTAGCTATATTCAAACCCGCTCGTCTCTACATGAATATTTACACGACAAAAGAACATGTGAATATGTCAACGTATAGTATCATGCCATCAAAGAGATTTTTGATATATATGTTCGCCCTCCACTAATTTGTCAGTTGCATTATCAACAAATAACCCCGAGATCAGCATTTCTTAGTCTTCAATTCCTGAAATTTCCTTGTAATTGTCAGAAACCTTGGGGAGGTCAGTGTAGTTAATCCTTCAAAAGAGATTTTTGGTATAAATAAAGTTCTATAGAATTTGTTCCGCAGCTTTTGAATCCCACTAGAAAATTCTTGTGCCGCTACTGAGAGCTACAAATGCCTACCAAAAGATACCATGTGATTCACTTCTCATTCTCAGAACAACTAAACTTCAAAAAAGGAAAGTCCTGACAAAATAGATCTCTCGTGAGATATAAACAAATGAAGAACAAACAGTCAAGTACCTAACTTTACATTCACGTCATACTGCAACACATTTGGTTACCAAGAAACCATACAAAATTCATGGTAAGAGCCATCTCTAGGACTTCACCTAAATCTTGAAGCAAACTCAAATTGGAGAAAAAAGCCCAAAATCCCTCTTCACTCACACTAGAGAGAGTCTAGGAACACCACAACTTGTACAAAAATTCACAAGATTTCGATGTGACAGTGTTTAATTGGCAACCGGATGAAATGATATTTTTAAACTATTAATGCACATTAGCGTGTTGTATGTGCATGTTGTTGTGTTTCTAGACTTCCTCCTCACACTAATGTCAACATGAGTGCAATGTTGTTATGTTTCTAGACTTCCTCCTCAAACTAATGTCAACATGAGTTTTGCTTGATCATTTACACCAATCAAAGGGAACTCTTTTTTTTACTCAATCATTTCAAAGACATCATTGTGGCTTTCAAAATTAACACTTTGCCGTTAACAAAGTTAATTTATGCTTTCATTTGAACTAAATTATTACCTTTTACCCCAAATTCTCCACAAATTAGATAAAATTTCTGAGTGAAGCGCTAAACATGACCAAACCAAGTACAAAATTACCCCATTTCTGTTACTTTCAAGTTACATTCCCACACTTTCTAAGCAACCAAACAGCAGATTACGAGTTTCCACAGGCGGCTCTACATTCACCCACGGGTGGTCACTTTTACACCCTCAAAAAAAAAAAATTTGTTTACAATACATGTAATTTTTTGTAGTTTTATTTAAGTTTTGTCCTTTTCGAACACCTAAGCTAAAAATATTTGAACAACTAGCCCAAAAAAATTTTGAACGACTAACCCAAAACATCGGTTCACATACCAATCCAATGTAAAGAATGCCATTAAAAGTCATAAGAGGCTCCGTAGCTCCCTATAGATAGCCAATTGAATAAACTAAACTCTTTTACATTTATATTACATATTTACATGATATAATTTTATCTCGGGTTTGTTTGAACACTTAGTTCTATACTGTGAACATCCATCAATCCAGATAATTTACAATAAAAATTATTGTGTTTATCTGCCGGTTTAATTTTGCTCGGCCTAAAAAATAGAATTCGCCGAGAACATGCAATTCTAACATATATCTTACGGAATTATTTGGTCTCATTATTCACACTATTATATAAAAAAATGTGTATATGTGGCTAGTTAATAGAACTAATAGAGTTAAAAGGTAAAAGGTAATTTTTGAACATCTGTTAGAAAATTTCTGGAGCCACCACCGCAAGTTTCACCGCAAAATAAAATGAAAAAAGCTGAAAGAGTACCTAGTTTGGTGAGAAGTATAGAGAGAACGAGACCAACAGGACCTGCACCGACAATCAGAACCGGCAAAATCGAATCGCGGCCGTTCAATTCTTTGGAACCTGAACAAAAGCCTCTTCTGTGCAAATATTCGAAGGGATGGGTAAAAAATGCTCTTGTTGTGATGAGAGAGAAGACACTGGAGCTGCTACGAAACCCTAGAACCGCCATTGCCAACGAAGAGAGTGACGAGTTCAGAGATCGACCATGGAAAACTGGTGGAAATTGAGCGGAATGAAGTAGCCCAAAGCCCCGCCGTTTTTTTTTTAGAGGAATGGGAAAAAGCCACACCTTTTGCTAAAGTCGGTTTTACTAGTTCGATGCAGGGTGGGTTTATCAAAAGATTTTAGCAAATGAATTGCTAAAATCATTTGGAAAATAGGCCTTAGTTGAATAAATTAAGGAGCGCACAGCGGCTCGGTACCCCGTCACCCTGACCCTATTTTTTTAGGGTTTGAGAAAAATATTTAGGTCTGTGAAAATAAAAATAAAAAATAAAAAAATATTTAGGCTCATAGGGTGGAGTTCAGGGGTTGGTTGGATTAAGATTTTAAGCTCGTTTACTAATTGGATCAGGTTTGGGAAATTTCTCTAATGCCCAGCCCAGCCCGGCGCTGCCAGATTTAAATACTCCCTCCGTCCTGAATGTATTGTCAATTTACGGGTATGAGTGCCAATTTTCAATGGCTTATATATTTTAATCTATAAATATTTTTACAATTTTAAATACTTTATTAAGTTCAAAAAAAAAAAAAAACACTTTGTTTAATAGCACTCCTCGAGAACTATCAAACTAGATCCATATTGAACATATACAATATTATACATTTGAAAATATAAACAATTTTTTGAGGTACTGGAAATAATACAAGGCTATAAGTGGACAAGAAATTTTGGACAGATGGAGTAATTTTTTAATTTAATACTATATGTATATATGTATATGTTATCGCTGGAACCTAACTGCTTAGAGGTTGTTTATTTTGATAAAAGTAACATTGATGTAGGTGAATTCCGTGTACTACCTGTGTAGAGAATACTTTTGAAGTAATAGCAATTTGTTAAGAAAACTTTGAAGTGTTTTTTCCCTTTATCTACTGTCTTATAACAACTCATAGTTTTTTTTTTTCCTTTTATTTTTATTGTGCTCTACAAGATCTGTTTGTGAGGAAGTGTGATTTTAAATGAGAGATACTCAAAAGAAGTTTTCACATGTTAGAGTCCCATCTTTTAGAGCATTTTAATTACACTTTAATTTATGGGTATTTTTGGGAGAACTTAGAGCTTTAAGTTATTATTACGGTTGTGAATCGTGATTGTGTTAGTTATGATTGATTAACTTACATTTGTGATACCATGGTTTAAAAAAATAAATGGGATTGTTGGACAGACTTGAGAAATAAAAAATATAATTGGGCCGAGCTTGGGCATATTAAATGAAACCCGATTATCAATGGTTCGGGCTTGGGAATGGACAAACCTCGTTATTATCCAGTATAAGCCTGACTCAGTCCGGTGTTTGTGCACCCCTAGCTGAATAAAGCAGCCAAGCACAAAAAGTGTGACAATTAAAAGGCTGTAAATGAACCGAGCCGTTTGTGAATTTTTTTAGGCTTGATTCTCGGTTCGGTAAAGGCTCGTTCGAGGCCGATTCGGATATTAAACGAACTGAACCTGGGCCTCAATTTTAGGCTTGTTTAATAAATGAGCTGAACCTGGACTTGATAGTATTCAGTTCAACTAGGCTTGCAAATTTGGAGTATATATGTATATCTCATAAAAATTTCACGTATAACATTGAAAATATGTATCAATTTTTACATGTACATAACAAAAAATTTATAATTTGTACAAAAATAAACAGGTAAATTACACTGACCTCCCAAGGTTCTAAAAATTACAGCCACCTCCTTTGATTTACAAACTAATATACAATTACCCCTTACCGTTAAAATTAGGCTAATGGCGTTAACTTTGAGAACCAAAGGACCCTTATACCCTCCTCACAAGTTGTTTAAAGTGCAATTAACTTTAACTACTTTAATTTAACACATATTTTTTGTAGTTTAGTATATGTACTTTAAAATTTGCAGGAAAATCCAAAAAGAGTAAGTGGCTTTTTTCTTTTCAATTTCTTGGTAGTTTGTTTATCAAAACTTGGTCCAAAATGTTGTTCTAAATTTTTTGTTTTTAATTGGTCTTATCATGATCAAATAAATATAGGAAAAAATAAACTTTAACTACTAAAAGTTGAAGTATTTTTCTCCAAACTTGGTATAAGTTTTATGAGATCCACCATAGGTTAAAAAAAAGGACTAAAATTTTCAAAAAATTTAAAGGTATAGATTATATGACATCCACATTGGTTAGAAAAGAGAACTAAAAATTCTTAGAAAATTTTAAAAGAAATAAAATTTGTACTAAGTTTGGAGAAAAATACAATAAATCTAAGGAGAGAAATTTGTTATTTTCTTCTCCGTAGTGAAATTTTTGTAGTTATTGATCCTTTTATCTATGTTGATTTGATCTTAGTAAGAAATTAGAAGGGGGGAAAAACAACATGTGGACCAAGTTTTGGTAAAACAAACTATTCAAAAATTAAAAAGAAAAACTAAGAATCTTGATTTCTCCATCCTGAAGAAATTTTCAATATTCGGACAAAGTTTAACGTTTATTTGTTTTTTCCCAAAAAAGAGTAATCATAAAATTAAATTAGAAGTAAATTAATTTTGGTAAATATAACTCTTTTTGGATCTTTCGACGAATGTTATTGTTTTTAGTTTTGTATAGACAAGAGAAATCTAAAAAGTAATATTTGATTATATATAACAAAATGCATTAATAATAAAAAGTATAAAAATATTAAAAATTTCTATTGGTTATTTTATTTAGCATTCAAAAAATAAATCTATCTTTTATTCTTTTCATATGTTAATACTTTAAAAAAAATTATTGATTTAAAATGCGAAAGGTTAATTGCAACTTAAACTACTTGCGATGAGGGTATAATGGTCTTTTTGTTCTCAATCTTAACACCATTAGCCTAATTTAATGGCAAGAGGTTTTTTGTATATTAGTTTGTAAAGCAAGGGAGCTGGTTATAATTTTTAGAACCAGAGGGAAGGGTCAGTGTACTTGTCAGATACCTCAGGGGAGGTCAAAAAGATTTTAATGATTTTTTATACTTATATATATATATATATATATATGAACTTATTTATGCCAAAATAAAGATTTTATTTGAAGGTCTAAACTTGTATGAAAACATAAATATCTAATACGGAATATCTTTTACTCGTTAAAGCTCATGAACAAGTTCAAGTTCGACTCAATCCTCAGCCAGCTCAGCTCCAGCCGGCTCATCAAATTTTCATTGAGTTCGAACTCGGCTCGAATTTGTTTAGAAAACTTAACGAACGAACATGAACATTCTAAAGCTCGGTTCGATTCGGCTCGTTTTGCAGCCCCAGTGACAGTTATGATCAAATCAACTATGGTTATTGAAAATTTGAAATAAACCGGACTATCAGGTTTACTCAAATTAGGGATGAAATCGCTTTGGTTTGATCGGTTTTTTCCCAAACAGAACCGAACAAGTCGGTTTTTCAATTTTATACATCCGACCCATTAGCAGGAGCAACCGATCGGTTCGGTATATAGTTTGGGAGGGTTCAGTTCAGTCGGTGCAATCGGTTTTTAAAAATGAAAAATGAAAAAAAAAAAAAAAAAAAAAAACTGTTTGTAAATCATAGCAAAGAAAGAACCAACTGATGACAGATTTTGGGAAAAAGGCTAAGGAATGTCTAAAATCAGCCATAAATAACAGCAAATCAAACAAAAAACAAGCGGAAAGTGATCAGTATAAGAAAGATCAGTGATTATTTTCAAGAAGCCCTATTTTTTTTTATTATTATTATTTTGGAAGAAGATGGCTAGGAATAAACCTGTATGTGCAACTAATTAGCAAAGCAGTTCGATTCGGTCTAGTTCGGTTCATTTTCCTATAAAACCAAAACTGAACCGAGATGTATAAAAACCAACTAAATTTACTAAAATTGGCTCGGTTCGGTTTTTCAGTTAAAACTTTCATCCTGTCGAATAGACGTGTCTATATAAATGCTAGGGGTTCCACCCAAAACAACTAGAAAAGAACACAATCAATCAACCAATATTCTTCTCTCTCTTCGTTACTGTATGACAAAGTTAAGAAAACCGTCCTTAAAACTTGGTTTGATTGTCTCTCGGAGATGGCTTCGTGGTGACCCGGTGCACATCTGATTCTCACTAATTGGTGGGAATGAATATTGTAACATTTCTTACATGAGACCCACGTTAATAGGATGTATTTGGATATCATGTATTCATGTGAGACCTACAGTCATAGAACGGTTCCGAGTAAATTTGTATAGGAATTTGTGTCCGAACATGTGTGATCGATGCATTTTCATTGCGGGGAATCAAGTGGAATCAATACATTATTTTGTGTGATCTTTCGTATATGTGACATAAACCGAAGTGGATTCATCGATTTTTCAATTCCCAATTCAAGTCATTTTTTGGTAGGTGTCGTATAAGTTATCCATAGAGAAAATTAAAACATGACCCTCTTTGCGTGGAGGTTTGTGGCCCTCTAAATGCGTGGAGGCCTTTTATTCCGCCTTTTGAGAGTCTTACTGTACACCGATGTACCTTATTGTTCGATATTTTATTGGTGATGTAGTATGTTAGGCCCCTTGCCTTTTCAATTTTTTTTGGTTCATGATCATCGTGCCTTTTGAATCAGAAAATGAAAAACAAAACTACTCAAGAACGAAATTTGTATGCATTTGGCTTGGACAAGAGGTCCTACTATGCACTAGGTGCATGGCACCGTGCTATGTACCCCATTCGATCGTCCGTTGTGAAAATGAACGGCTCAAATCAAATCCAACCAATGACTCTCACAAGGGGTTGAATTTGATCCTATCTAGTATGTCTTTGCATAGCGGACAGCCGAATGAGTGCATGGCATGGTGTCATGCACCTAATCTCTCCAACAGCATCCCCAAATCCCATTTGGCAATGCACATGGGTCAGAAGACATGGCATGTTATGGCCCGTCCAAAAACTGCAGGAGCCCTTAATGACAAACCCAAATGGGTGAAAAAACGTCCTTGTCTGCATACCTCTGCCTCTCACCCAATCATCATTTTTTTTGTCTATGATTTTGGAAAATAACAAAATAACCTAGAGCATCTCCACTCCTTCATCAAATTCTTCATCAAATTTAAATTGGAGTAAAAATCACCAAAAACTCCACTCCACCCCTTCACCAAATCCTTCACCAAATTTGGTTTTACTCAAATTCTTCACCAAATTTGGTGAGAACCCCAAATTTTTACTCAAATTTTGAAGGCTATTTTCTCCCCCTTAAATTTACAACAATGCCGTTATGAGGCTTTTACTCAAATTTATGCCTAGATTTTCTTTTGCCCATTGGAGTACTCCATACCAAATCAAGTTTTTACTCAAATTTGGGTAAAAATCTGGATAAGGAGTGGAGATGCTCTTAGTGGTTGTTCTCCAATAGATTTTATGAAAATTTGATAAAATCAAGAGCTTGGTTTTATCCATTTGTGAAAAGATTTGATAAAATCTCACATTTTTGCATTGGAAAACCAAGCCTTGCTAAAATATGGGTTAAAATTGAAAAAAAAAATCATATATAAGATGAAGAAAAAGAACTAAAAAAGACAGTCTATTTTTTTGGTCTTTTTCATCGTCTTGTACGATTTTTTTTTCTTTACCTTTAGTCTATTCCTATAGGAGTATATTTTTCGGATTCCCCTTATCGAAACTAAAAATATGATGTAAGAATTTGTCCAACTCTAATAAAGGTTATTAGAAAACAACCAAAAAAATCGTGCACAGAATTAAACCGGGGCCTTATCCGTATTACACGTATTATTGGCTACTAAAGGTTATATAAGAAAACAACCAAAATAATCGTGCACAAAAGACACACACACACACACAAAAGTTAGGCTAGGGATCCATATTACACGTATTATTCAAGGAGACCCAGTCGAGAGATTGCTTTTGCTAATTCAAATGGAAGATTGATATCAAATCGATCTATTTTCGAGATCGTAATCGTCGCCATAGTTTGTCCCTCTACCATAAGTCAAGATAGCTACTCCAGCTCCGTCTCAAGAAGGTCAAGATCGCCAAATCATTACTTTTCAACAATTTGGCGAGCACCCTCAGCAGGATCAACATAACATAAGGAATCTCAGGATCTATGTGCTCAGTCTCCTCGTCAATACTATCATGTATTACTGACCACAGAGTCAATTATGGGTACAATATTTCGCGTACACTAAAAGCATACCACATTACGCGGAACCTATTTAGGGGTTCTACACTAATGTTCAAAGTCGTTCAATTAATTTTAAGAGACACTAAAAAAATCAGTTCATTCGATTATCAGTAAGGGTTTGGACGTTTGGTGGATTCATTCCATTTTTGTTGCTATAAAATTCAGAGACAAAAATCGATCAAACCTTACCAATATCTTGCTGATTATTTTTACGAGGACTTTTAAAACATGTTTTGTCTACATATTTGCAGTCTCTTTTTCTAAAATATCTGCCTTCCCTAACACACCTCCTAAACCCCACCTTTCGTTTACAGTAGCTGCCGCCTGAGGGGAGGCCGGGGTGCATCTCGTCGTGTATTATGTATCCGGCCTCCCCTCCCTTTCTCTCCTCTTTAGTTTTATTCTGGTAATAAGCATCTCTGAGATCCTCTCTCAACCCACCCAATGTCGACTCACCGTTGTCCTGCTGTTTCTCCGCCCTCCCGCCGCCGCTGGGCTACTTTTCCGGCGCTCTTTCCCAGCCCTTCTGGGGTCCTCTTTTCCGGCACTAGAGTCTCTGATTTCCCGATCGTGCATGCATACATCTCTTCCAGCGCTCCGCTTTCTGTTTTCCTCGGCCCCCCTTTTCCATTTCCCCCTTCCCCGCCAATGTGACTGCCATTCTTGTTCTCTGACCCGATCGGCCCCCCGCTTCCGTTACCCCCTTCCCCGTCTGATCGGGTTTGCTCTCTTTCCCCTTTCTTTTCTTCCTATTGGATCGGGCTCCCCTCCCCGATCTGCCCTTCCCCGCTCGATCTAGTTGGCTCTTTTATTTTGGGTGTTTGCATGTGGTTTTCTTGTGGTGATTTCGGTTTCTCGAAGGTGCACCTTTTGTTATTGGACTGTTTGATTGTATGGGTTAGTTGTTGCGGGAGTTGATCGTGCTGCGCTGTTTTCCATCTCCCTGCCGGCGGGCGCGGTCCATAGAGTTGTGTGGATGTGCAGGCCGGTCCATAGAGCTCTGCATGCTGCTTGTCCGAGCCAGCCCCGTTAAAGCTTGTCCGAAGCCCATTTTTATTTCGCTGCCATTGGGCCGGTCCATAAAGCTATGTGGTTGAGCTGGTAGGTCCATAGAGCTTCGCATGCCGCTTGTTCGAAGCCCGCCCCAGTTAAAGCTTGTCCGAAGTCCGTTTGGCAGGCAGTTTTTTTGTTTGTGCGGAGCTTTGTTTTACAGGGTTGCCGGATTCTCGTCGCGGTGGTGCCTTGGGGGTGGATTTTAGAATGCATGTTTTCACTGTGTTTTGTTTTGTTGTGTAGGTTAGATTCACTGTGTTTTGTTGTGTAGGATAGATGTAATGGTCTTGCAGATCTCCCTGCGTCTGTGATCGGTTGCATCATTTAACTCCTATTGTACCAGCATTGCCCAGTGATCAATAATATTTTCTCTCTATTCTCGGAAAAAAAAAAATGTTTTAATCAAATCGACCGGCACCTATAATTTGTGTGAGACTCCGAGATGAGTCCGAAGTATGCCGATGTAGATTTGATGTACACCAAAATGACGCAGCCACTGATATGTAGGGTCCTCACTGGTCAGCAAGAGTGCACCCAAACCAGATGATGTCCAAGAACAGTATAGTAAATACTCTAGTACCAGTCGTACCATGGAAGACGTTGAGGTTGTGTTTGGTTGGATTTTTAGTTTTAGTTTTTGTAATGATTAGAGGGAGAAATAAGGATAATAATTAAAAAATAAAAATTAATAATTAGAGAGAGAGAGAAAAATGAAAATAATATTTAAAAATAAGAATAATAATTAGATAATAATAGAGAAAACCGAATCTTAAAAACCCAAAACGAACAAGGCCTAATACCTTGCCTAATTTTCTCCACGTGAAAGCTCTCAGAAAACCACGTCCCCCTCATCAGACCCATCTCAGCAATCCGACAGCGGGGCCCAAGTATGGCCACAAACCACTGATACATGCACTGATCTCAACCGTCCACGTGTCACTCCCATTGATACCTTGGTACCTACTACTACTACTAGTAACCGTTATGGGGACAACTGTATTTCAAAATCCGCAAGTATTCTCTCTCTGTCTCCCTCTCTATTTTACCCCATTCAATATTTGAGTTAAGCTTGTACCCGAATGAGGCGGAAACCATGCCACCGCTGTTTATGGGCCCCATTGTATGGTCATTGTAATAATTTGAATTGTTTATTTTGTAAGGCCCACAAGTCGGTCAAAAAATAAGTTTGATCGGACGCCGATAACTAAATCGAAAATTGGATTTTGATTTATAAAACAGACGGTCTGATTCCGTCAATAGGGTTTCAGTAAAAATATCAATGACCGTCTATTTTATAAGACTGAAATTCAATTTTTGATATACCCATCGATCTCTAATCAAAATGATTTTTTGTTTGAATATATTACTCTGCAAATCCTACAAAATGAACTGTTCAGATTATTGTAGTAATGAATTCAAGGTAGAACCCATGGCGGAAAGCCGGAAACCACCTCATCCAGACAGAAGTTAAAATTATGGGGAGCAGGACCTGGTTGGTAAACTAATATTGTACTCCACCATTTATTTAGGTGTCACTAAAACAGTTTCCCAAGATTCCATATGATTTTGTGCAGGTAACTATGCCCAATGTTACCCTGAAAAAATTACAAATTTTATAATTTTGTTCACAAGCTAATGAGACATGCAGCAAGAAAATCTTTGAATTTGAAATGAAACTGATTTTAAATTACACAATAGAAACATTTCTAATACCACAATAATTTGTAAGAATTACTGGTTTGTATTCGGTTACTCTTTTCAATAGTAGTAGTATTTGATAGGTATTCAAAATAATCACCGGCCATAATTTTAGCCTTCAACTTTATTACTCATAACTCATAATGTTGAGTCCAAATTTGTTCGCTCTCGCCTAAAGAGGGTGAACAAAACCCTTCTAACTCTGGTCCCGACGTCAATGATCGGAACCATTCATGTTGTTTGGAACGATTTTCAGTGGTTGAGTTTTAAGCTTAAAATGTCTATTTTTTATTCTTTAAATCCAAAGAAGAAAAATTTGGGTTTTTGAGCTCAAACCTCAACCACTTTCAACCGTTGGATTTAGCTGAATTTGTGCATGCCCTCCTAGAAAATCTTTCTGAACAATATGAACGATTCCGATCATTGACATCGGCACCGGAGCTAAGAGGGTTTTGTCCACCCTCTTTGAACGAGGGTGAACAAATTTAGACTCCATAATGTTCGGGTCAATTCACACAAACACTTATCCTAAAATCCGGGGAATCAATTCACCGTCCACCTGGCCAACCTGAGGTTTCATCACCCTTTCCTAGCAATATGTTATACGTATGTCCGTTGCCACTTACCATACATACGCCAAATATATAATACAATAATACTACTTGACTTCCTATTTTAATTTTCACTAGATCTGATCTTCATTTCTAGCCAATCTTAAAAAAGTAAAAATAAATTTAAAAAAAAAAAACCCTGTTGTCAAGGTTTTATTCCTTCTCCTTCACAAAACAAGAAAAAACAGTGCTCCATGATTGGAGCTTGTGGCGTTATTCTTCGGTGGATAATGGGTTAGAAAATTTATGAGCTCCAAATGGATCTGGGTTTCTTTGATTGACTTTGGATCTACAAATTTCTAGAGAGAGAGAGTGAGAATGAGATCTATAGAAGACAAGGGGGTCTTGAACATTGCCCCAATGCCAGAGAATTCAAGCACCAATTCAAACAAGTTCGAGTTCGTTCACAAAGGGAACGGACCGAACAGGGCTTTCGGTAAGCCGGCGCCGTCCAAATGGGACGACGCCCAGAAATGGCTAGTGAATCTATCGAGAGGAGGGCCCGAATCGAAGTCCGAAAAGCCGAGGGACTCGAATGCCGATGACAGGAGATTAATAGCCCCGGTTCCGAAAACCGAGGACTATTCTAGCGGCGGTGAAGATATGAACGGGACGCAATATTTCGATGGGGAAACGAAGAACGTGGATATTGAGGAAGTGCCCGTTTGGAGGATCAATAAGCGGATTAATAATCCGCAATCTGTTGTTCGGTCTATTTGCGTGAGGGATATGGGGACTGAAATGACTCCTATTGCTAGTCAAGAGCCTTCTAGGAATGCTACTCCTATTCGGGTCATGAGCCCGAATAGGAGTCGTAGTTCTTCTTCAGGGTCTTCGACCCCGGTTAGGACTATGGAGAGGGTGGTTGAGGGTTCTCAGGGGAATGTGGCGGCGGCAGAGGGCAGAGGAGGAGGTGGTGGTGGTGGGTTTGATGAATTTAGAGGTCAGAAGATGAATGCAGAACAGGTAGTAGAAAAGACTAGTAGTGCACTGGAGATACGGGCGGCGGCTTGGGATGAGGCGGAGCGGGCGAAGTACATGGCAAGGTAGTGTATTGATCTGCATTTTTTTTTTCCCCGATAAACTAATGTCCGGGTCAGTTTGCGTGCACTTCAACTAATTCCGGGATCCTAAAGGGAATGCAATTTTGTTCCCTCTCCTTAAAAAACAACGGTGAACATTACCGTCTCTCCTATTGGTTGAATGGTGTATGTCCCACCCTCCAATACACTTTTGGGTTAGGATGAGATCCCTTTTTGATGGGATGATTTTGATGGGACCACACTATTTTAACCAATAGGAGGAAGGATAATGTTCACCATCTTTTCAGTAGAATGAACAAAATTGTACTCAGGTAACGACCGGGCATAATCCCCTATTGACCCCAAAGTTTGGGATGGTTCATGGTTGGCCCTTTGCCTTTCTCTGTTTGTTATTCGGTTTTGGTTTTGTGTTTCTGTTTTCATTTTTTGTGTGTTTTTATTTTTTTTTTGGTAATCAGTGTTCTATAAATTGAAATAACAGAAAGTTCGAAAACACTCATCCGTTTCATGGGGTTGAGTTAATAATCTTTGTGCGTCGACTATTCTCGTGGAAAATGAGATTGGTACCCAGATTAGTCGGTCCATTGAACTCGTGTTATAAACATACTATTTGTAGTAACCTTTCTGGAAATTTTGAAGTTTCAGAAAACTGAAAAGGAAGTGAGCGATACTTTTTGTCTGGTGAAACTGCAGGTATAAAAGGGAAGAAGTGAAGATACAAGCCTGGGAAAATCACGAGAAGAGGAAAGCTGAAATGGAGATGAGGAGAATGGAGGTACTTAATTAATCTGGAAAAGATTAAATTTTCCTGAATTACTTTGCATGGTTAGTGAATTACATTTACGTATATCCTGAAATATTTTAACTACGTGAAAGTTTGCAAAAAATAAATTAAGCCCAACAACTTACAATTCGAGTAATATTTCCGTTAACCAAAGACTCTATACGTGAGAAGAGTAATCATTTTTATCTTCGGCAAGATTTGACCCTTTGACCTCCCTTTTTTTTTTTTTAGGGGATGACAAAACAATATGGATAAGTATAACGAACAGAAAACGAAAAGATAGCACGATAAAAATGGCCTAGGATAAAAGGTTTGAGTGAAGTGTATCCGTCTACTAAAGTAGTAAGGAATTATACAGTATTGGATAAATGGTTTGTTCAAAATAATTTCTCGCAATTTTGGCACAAAAATTAAGTAGGATTTAGACATCTTTTGAGATGGGTCCGAGTAGGTTTAGATACTCCTAAGTAAAAGGTTTAATTCAAGGAAAGAATGAGCAAAAACCGCTAAGAATTGATTGGGAAATTGACATTCACAAGGTGGGATTTATTTTGAAAGGTTAGTAAACCTGCAATTCCACGTTGCTTGAGAAAAAGGAAGTTGGGTTTGGGCCCATACGGTTGGGGCTTATTGGTCTTGGTCTTGGGCTTGTCCAGACTTGGCATAAATAATTGGTTGCAACAAATTTATTCATTAGCATCACAATATTTCTGAACCATTTTTCCACTTGTTTGAGCTGCTTCTAAGTTCTAACATGCTTTTATCCCTTCTTGAATGTGGTTGTTTTCCTACTTTTGTACATAAAAATAGAACACAACCAAAAGTAGAGCACTTCAATGGTACTAGTTCTGTTCAACCGTTGTACTTATTATGGGAGTGGGACACCGATAAAAACCTCGAGCACCCTGGTGAGAAGGCAAATCCGTTTTAAGAATTCTATGCAATACATGCAGGGACGGATCCAGAAATTCAATCCAGTGGGGTACCTTATTAATTATAATCGTGTGATTTTTTTCCTAGTCAATGATCTTGCTTGGATCGTGTGTGGTTTACATTGACATTAACAAGTTCTTAGAATCATCGAGAAGGTTTTTTTATGACTTACATAAAAATATTTTAAAAATAAAGAAAGTCACAAATCTCCAAACAAACAAACATTTTATAAATCACTAATTATAAATGAACCAGCCAACGAAAGTTGAAGCACAAAATTAATTTGTTATTTTTATTTTTGAGATATATATTAGTGTGTATGCTCAATATAGCGGTATATTACATAATTATGCTAAATATATAATTTTTATTTTGAGTTTTGAGCGGGGGCATGTGCCCCCCCCCCCCCCCCCCCCCGAATCCGTCCATGAATACATCGACCTCCGTTTGGCATAAGGTTAAAAACGAAACGTAGGCTCGGCTCATTTAGTAACCGAGCTGAGGTCGAGCTCAAGTTTTAGGCTCATTTAGTAAACGATCCAAGTTCAACACTCCAAAGCTCACTTCGTTTGTATTGGTAAGGCCTATGCCTTGTTCCAATTCCTGACTTATTCTCAAAACTGACTTAATGCGTTTTACGAGACAGATCATTCTCTCACAATACATCAATTCAAAAAGCCAGCTTAAGCCAGTTTCTAACTTAAGTCACTCCATTCTTTCGTTTTCTTTTTTTCGTCTTTTGTTCGCCTTTTTCGAATTTTTGTTAGGTTCATGATATATTTATTGGAATAATCATCCATCTCGACCAGGGGATTTTAAAAGCAAAAAATTATGAACAAAAAAAAATAAAGTTCACTAAAGACGAAAAAAAATACTACGAAACAGTTGTCTTTTTTGTCTTAAGTGTTGTCGTGTATGGATTTTTTTCAACTTCGATCCATATTTATATAAATTTTTGATTCCCCTCGTCGATACGAATGATTGATAATCCCAAATACCACGAAAAGCTAAACAAAAAATTACGAAGTGCGAAAAAAGTCAAAAAGTCATTTAGACAAAATAATGTAGCCTAAATGAACTGAGCTCGGCTTGTTACAGCTCCGTTCGTTTACAGTAAAACCGAGCTCGAGCTTGATCGAGTTTTTGGCTCGTTTAGTAAGTAAACCGATGCTTTGGCTTAGCATTTTCTGTACGAGTTTTTAATTTCCAGCACTATTTTAGAACGGATTCAATTTTAGCATTTCCAGTTTCTTATTTCACATAAAACTGTCATTTTCCCCTTGAAAAGGAAAAATTGACTACTTTTGGACATTTGGTAGAACCAGTTTATTTTTTCTCTCTGTCTTTGAAAAAAACAATTTGGAATTTTACGATATATTCTGTTGTTGTGTTTGTTATTTTGAGAAATTCTGTTGGGAATTGTCAATCCCTTCTGTCTGCACTAACAAAAGTGAGAAGTAAATTTTATCGTTGTATGTCTCCTAGGATACAACGGTCTAATATAAGTAGTGGCACTGCACTAGAATTGCTTGATAGAAATCATTAGACAAACAATGTTAAAATGGTGCTGGAAATAAGTAACTGAAATCAAAATGATATGGTAAACCGAGGCCCGTGTATCATATGGAGGTGTCCTTGAAACGGATTTTTTTGGTCTCACCAGGGTGATTAGATGGAGACTAAGTTATGTAACCATTTCAGAGTAACTCGAGCCTCTTGTTGAAGTTTTCACTTTTGGCATGCTTTCTGGGTTAACAGGTCAAGGCCGAACGGCTGAAAACTCGAGCACAAGAGAGATTGGCAAACAAACTGGCTGCGACGAGGAGAATTGCTGAAGAGAAGCTTGCAAACGCGGAGGCTAAACTAAATGAACAAGCTGTTAGGACTTCTGAACGTGCCGATTACATAAGGAGGACTGGTCATCTCCCCTCTTCGTTCTCCTTTAAGCTGCCTTCCTGCTGTTGGTAGCAACTCTTTGATGTATTGTTGAACTCTTGTTTTTTTGCAAATTGGAGTCCTGCGTACTTTTTTTTTTTTTCTCTTTTTAGATTGAATTGAATATGTGGATTTATTCGGATAAAAGAAAAATATGTGGATTTATGATTATTTATACTTTTTCTTGAATAAATTCTTTGTTGCACATACTTATTAAGCTTACTATGCGATGGTTTGATTTTGATTAGATGATTTGTATGGATATTAAAAAAAAAAATGGATATTAGAAATTACAGTGGGCCAAACAATCTGGGGCCCAACGCTCCACTAGCCACAACTGGCTCTGTGTTGGGCCAGACCAAGCCATTGGACCATGCCGAACAATTGGGCCAAATCCACCTATTTCGAGTCAGGCAACTTCGTCAAAGCCCAATGCTCCTCCCATACCTACCGGGTTCATCCAGGTCGGTCAGTACCCGAACTAGATCCGATTTGTGTGACCCGCGTAATTTTCAGAAGACAGTTCGAGCACGTGAACGTAACCCCCATGCTCGGAATGTCATACGTGCTTTATCCAAAGCGGTTATCACGAGTGCCGAGCAGGAGGATACTTGGAGGGCAAGCTGGGTGACTTTATATAAAATACAACCTTGAACCTTAAAGAGGTACGCCGCTTCTAGCAACCCAAGTATAGTAATTTTCTTCCTCCTCCAAAATCTCACTTAACCATAAGAGTGTCTTCCTGGTCGACACCGGCCGATTAGGCATTAGCGGTGGTTTGCTGTTCTGCTAATCTAGGTCAAGCGTTGCAATCTAACCTAGATCCAAGCCAGAAGCCCTACTGAGTTCAGACCGGCTATTCTACCACCCCATAGGAATTAATCAGTATGACCTAATTAATATATGCAAGGATTTAAGAAAAAATGTTTAAGGGGTCACTTATCATGTAAATCAAGTATCTTTTCAGTTTTTTGATCTACTATCAAGATTTATTTGTCCCAATTCGTTTATGATTTTGCAATCTCACAACGCAAACATTTTTTTTTATGTGAACATAAAAAAATATGCATTATGGATTTTGTCTGATAGATCTTGATTAGTTTATTATACAAATTTTTCAAATCATGAAAAATATTATAAACTAAAAGATATAAGCAGTTGAAAATGACACGCATTCCCAAAAGACTATTATTTTGGGATGGAGGGAGTATATATATATGGGTCTTCTTTCGACAAGGGCATGGTATAGGATCAACCATGGAAATAGGACATAAACTAATTCCTTAATGCCAAGAGGACAAATTACTCACACATTCCACAAATACCCCCGCTAGCCCATGAAAGTGCCTAAACCCCTCAAACTCTGTGAAAGTGCCTAAACCCCCAAATCTAATGAAAGTGCCTAAACCTAAACCCTAGGGTACCACCCTATGAAAGTGTCTAAACCACTAAAACCCTATAATTGAAAAATGCACCCAAAATCTAAACCCTAGGGTACCCTATGAAAGTGCCTAAACTTAAACCCTAGGGTACCCTTTGAAAATGCCTAAAATCCTAGGGTACCCTATGAAAGTGCCCAAAACCCTAGGGTACCCTATGAAAGTGCCCAAACCACTAAAACCTTATAATTGGAAAGTGCACCCTAAGTGCCTAAACCTAAAATGTCTAAACCCATTATACCTTAACCCAAAGAGCCTAAAACTCCTAAAATTGAACCCCCCCAAAAAAAAATTTTTTTGAAAAGATAGAGAAATTAATTAATTTCCCACGTGGCCCGAAAGGTGAGAGAATCAATAATTTTCCTCTTTATCTCTAAAAGTGATGCTATGATGGAGAGAGAGAGAGAGAGAGAGAGAGAGATGTGTGGCTGGGCTGGCGCCAGAAATGTCGGTTTTTTTTTCTTTTGGTCATCAATTGTTGGTAGTGCATAAAGAGGTGCGCGCGGAAAGCCTTCATTAAGGGTATTTTTTGTCTAGTATTGTCCTTAAGCCCTCAAAAACTTTCAATCCATGTATTAGAAGCCTTAAAATAAGTTAGACTGGACAAAAACCCATTAAATTTCCCAAACTTGGCATTTAGGCCAATTGTTTGTATGTATACATATATATGGGGCCGGTTCCTCTCACACTTAAAAAAATACATAAAGAACACACGATTTTGTTCTGGGCGGCACTGTGATGTTCCGAACCATTGATCGTTTTTGAAGGAGTAAAATAGGTGGTCCTGCAAAAATTCAGCTCAATTAGATATCAGTAAGTGATTGATCCACAAATTTGCAAAAACTGTGACAGGTACTAGTGTTTTTAGAACTGTTTGGATAAAACATTTACCGAGATCCGATTGAGCTGAAATTTTGCAGGACTTTTTATTTTGCTCATTTAAAAAAGATCAACGGTTCATAACATCACATGGGCCCCCGAAAGAGTGATGTATTTTTTTAAGTGTGAGGGGAACCGACCCATATATATAGAAGATTTAAACATATGGGAATTAGGATGAATTTCAAAGTTTAGGGGACCAACCCTGTAATTTAGGGATTAGCGATAAAACCCAATCTCCATAATTACGCTAATAGATTTCATCCCATTTTAAAACCTAAAACCCTAATTATGCAACACCATAAATTGGCGATGAAATCTTTGCGGAAGAAATCTTCACCCCGGCGCCTTCACTCCTCGCGGTCCCAAGTTGACGGCGACAATCCTCCCTCTAAGTCGGCGCAGTCTTCTCGCCATACCAAATCTTCCGTCATCGCCTCCCAAAATCGATATCTGTCAACATCCCAACTCAAATTCGACAAATACTAGAGGAAATTTGAAAACAAGCCTCAGTTGTGTTCGTCACAAAAACTATTCGGTTTGTTTCCGAACAACAGGTATGGCTTTTCAAAACCCATATCAACAATAACTGTAGGGATGGCCATCTCGGGCGATCGTCCCGATCTAACACGCCCCCTCCCTGAATGGGTAGGGAATTCGGAGAATTTTTCGGGGATCGGATAGGATATGAGAATTTTTTTTAAAAAAATTCAGGGATTAGGTAGGGGGATGGTATAGTCAATCCCCTCCTCGATCCCCGCCCCTCCCCGCATCCCCGTTCACATATATAGGTATATTATATTATAAGTTTATAAGGGTTTTTTTTTCCCGAATAAGTTTATAAGTTATAACTTGTACTATAAAAGTTAGGGTTACAACTTATAAAATACCCATCTCATTTAGTTAAGGGTTACTACTTTATGATTTAGTTGGAGATGTTGATGCTCCTTATTTTGGTTGTTGGACTCTACCCTAACAAAGACTATAGCTTGGTTTGAGTCCTGTTGGTGTCTGATTTGTTGTATAAGGAAGTTTTTCTCCTTTACTTTTGTTTTATCTGTCTATGAAATTTTAATCTACCCAAAAACCCAAAAAAAAAAAAAAACAAGAACAACAGTAGCAAAAGGGTTTCGACGGACCTGTTGTCAATAGCTTTGAATTTTAATACAACTTCTTTAGTATTCACTTGAATAATTTGAGTGAATTTTTGGATTGCCGTTCCCTGCATTGGGGCGGGATGGATGTTAAAAAAAAAAAAAATTTCCTGATGGAGATTGGGGAGAGGATGGGGATTGATATGGATTTGGGGATGGAGGTAGTGGTATCCACCCCCACTCTTCCCATGCCCATCCCTAAATAACTGCTCTTGTTGCTCGCATAGGCCTGAAGAAGGCTGGTCTCTTCTTGTAGCCACGCAATAGTGTTTTGTTTTCGTGTGAAGGAACGGTGTAAAGTTTATGGATCTCTCGTATGCACTAGTTGTTTACTTGCGACTCCCATGTTCGTTAATGTTTCTTGCACTATCTCTTGACAATATCCTGGCTCAACATTTTTTATGTTCAACATATTTTTACCATATTTTTTGTTCTCCATTCATTTTTTACTATAATAACTGAATATTATGTAGACATAATTTTACCATGACTATTTTTAATTTACAATGACAACAGTTATTGTATTTTTTAAACATAATAAATTGTGCAATATATCTTTAATTGAACATATTCACCATGCTTAACTCAACTTTTTAAAACTTTTTTAGTGAGCGGCGGCGGTATTACGGTTGCGAAGAGGAAGCCGGTGTTCGTAAAAGGCCGTAGCAACTCTAAGCTATTTGGAAAGGGCGGTGGTGGTCAACCTCACATCACTGAGTACCTAATTGGTGACGAGAGTGGCACTATTCTCTTCCCCTTGTTGGAAAGGGTGGTGGTGATCATGGTAATGTATGAAATAGTTTACCATGTTTTAATGTAACGTAACTAGTTTACCATATTTACTATGATTCCGTAATAATGTATTTACTAATTTATCATGTTTCCTTATTAATGTATTAAATATATCATGTTTATAAAAATTTTACATGGTAAAAATAAATATAAAAAACAAACATGTTAAACCAAATATTTTTGAATTTTTAAATTTCCCCTTTTTTCCTTTTCTGTTGGAAGATATCGGTTATAAGTCAAAATTCAATATTTTAGGAAATACAATTACTAATTAAAATCTACAATCCTAATCAAATCCCCCTTAATTAGGAAACTGTATCTACATGTATTAATAATTAACAATAAAAATGGTATAAAAGTTATTTCACACTAAAAAGGATGAAAACATAACGGTTCAAAATGAGAGGATTGAAACTTACATAGCGCCCAAAAAAAGAATAATTATTTAATTACTTTTTTTAAAAAGGCAATAGAATAGGGAATTGGGGATCTTGTAGTGTGGTGCCGCACTACAGGGTTGTAGTGCGACATCCAAGCCGTTGATCGCACAATCAACGGTTCGGATCCCATCTCGGTATTTGCAAGATCCGAATCATCTATTGCGAGATGAAATCCGAGTTATTGATCATGGAAGAGTAGATTCATAGTCCAAACTCCAAACTCCACCACCATGTGCCAAAAACAAAAAAAAATAGGGGCGCGTGGCAAACTTGGAGTGGAGACTCGTGGAGAAGGGAGCTAAATGACATTAGCGGTTCAATAGGGGTGACTTTGACATTTAACACAAGTTGATTTCGAAATCTTTTCGACTTTCGAGCACACAAAATCCATTTAAAACACTTGCGATATCGCAACTCCTCGTCCCTCTCTCTCTCTCTCTCTCTACCAATCCGGAGATACTCTATTGCTCGCGAAGCAGCGCCGTCGACCTTTCTCTCTCTACAATCGCATCGCTCAATCGGTAAGCAACTTCCACTACGCTTCCCATGTGAGAGGAAAACGCAATATCTACCCGCAGTTTCTAGGTTTTATTGCACTGCATCTCCATATGTCTTCTTTTTCTAGGGTTTCACTTTCGATCCCCTTTTTATGCTATTTGGAGCTACAAAAAATAGATTTTTGAGTTGTTGTACGCTGTATTTGCGTTCAATTCTGGTAATTTGTTGTCGGATCTGTGATCGGTTCGATCTGGTGTCTCCAATTGTGTTTTTATCGAATTTAGGGTTCAAAAGAATAAAAAAATTATTGTTTGGGGGTGATTGGGTGATTTTAGGGTTTGAGATTTATGAAATAATCAAAATACAAAGGAGTTTTGTTGGGGGAGTGTGAAGGGTTTATTGGATAGGCAAATCTAGAGGATTTTTATTTGGGGAAATTTTGTGGAGAGTTTTAGGGCTTGGCACATATGGCAGCGGGTAGACGCGGGGATTATCAGGATGGCAGGTTGAGTGAGCGCGAGTCTGATTTTTCTTCTTCAAGACGGAACTTTTTGCATTCCAGGGGTGAGTATGATGGAATTAGAAACGGTGATCGTGACCCTGAGAGGGTTAGGGATCATGACCGGGTGGCTAGGGATAATAGGGTTAGAGTCAGGCAGAGAGATATTAAGGAGAGGGATGCTATTAATGGTGGTTATCGCTCTGCTTCGAGTAGGAGTGATTCAGGTACCAGCGAGGGTGGTGGTCCGAGGAGGTGTGAGTTTTTGGTAAGACCTGTGGACCGAGAGCCGGGTGAATTGTCGAGCGAAAGTGGTTCTGATGAGGCTATTGATTCTGGATTAGTTAAACCAATCGGGGGTTCTGTAGAGAATTGGACTCGGTCACATGCAGAGAGTAAGAAGAGGAAGTTTTCACCAATTGTTTGGGATAGAGATGGTAAGGATGCCAAGGATACATCAAATGGAGGAACTGCCCGAGCTGCCACTTCTGTCCCTCCCCAACCATCGCTGCTCAAGTCCTACCGTCAGTCAACTAATGGTATTCCACACGGGGTTGTGGAAATTTCTCCACTGAAAGATCACAATCGTCAGCATTCAGAACCTTTGCCAGACAAGCCCCCTGTGGTGCTTGACTCACCCATGGTTGACGTAACTGATGTAACTGATTCCCCAGTAGATTTATCTACTTCTCCACCTAAGGAGCAGCAATGGGGTGAATTTCATGAATCGGAACATTTAGATGATCAAGTTTACTTTTCTACACGGAAAATCTCGGCCTCTAGATGGGCAGATGATGCCAATTCCCCTGCTGATGAAGGTGAAATATATGATGAAGAAATGCCTAGGAGGACGAAGGAAACAAATCTTTCTAAGTCAGAGGAATTGAGGATACGAAGTAAATCATTAACTCCTGAACCTGGGGAACTTAATAGAGAAGGATCTGGAGGAACTAGGGCGAGATCAGCGGAAACTGATGAAGGAAGATACCGTGTTAGGTCTTCCGGCAGAGATAATTACCCTGCCAGTGATTCTGACAAGAATGATTACATGGAGACAGATGACGATCACGATAAAAATGGCACTAATTTCAGCCATTCAGATACAGATTCTGGGGATGAACACGAATCTCGTGATACCCCAGAGCCTGCGGTCCCACCCAAAAGAACTGTAAACATGCTTGAGGAGTGTAGAAGTGTTAATGTTTTCGAGAGACTGAACAAGATAGACGAAGGAACATATGGGGTTGTTTATAGAGCCAGAGATAGGGACACAGGAGAAATTGTTGCACTGAAGAAGGTCAAGATGGAAAAAGAAAGAGAAGGTTTTCCTTTGACTTCTTTGCGTGAAATAAACATCCTCCTTTCTTTTCATCACCCATCAATTGTGGATGTTAAGGAAGTTGTAGTTGGGAGCAATCTTGATAGTATATTTATGGTGATGGAGTACATGGAACATGATCTTAAGGGGTTGATGGAGACAATGAAGCAGCCGTATAGTCAAAGTGAAGTTAAATGTCTAATGCTTCAGCTATTGGAGGGTGTTAAGTATCTTCATGATAACTGGGTGCTTCACAGGGATTTGAAGACATCAAATTTGCTTTTGAATAATCGTGGTGAGTTGAAGATCTGTGACTTTGGGTTGGCTCGTCAATATGGGAGCCCGTTGAAGCCATATACTCATTTGGTGGTGACTTTGTGGTATAGGTGAGCCACCTTTTTGCTTTTATCATCCCTTCCCTGTTTACAACGATTCTCTTCTGTATCTTATTCTTCTTCCATTGTGCTGGCAAGCCTCTTGCTTGTCTTTCTTGATTTAGTTTTTTGTTTGGCTTTTCTATATAATGTCTTTTGTCTTTTAGATTTTTCTGTTGGTGTTTTTCCTTCATTTTATTGTGTCTGGATGGATTTACCATTGGTGTGAAGTTGTTGATTTTGGATTATTCATGATAAGTTGTGGGCCTCTTGGGTTTGGTTTCTCTAACTTTATTGTTGAATTGGGATAGCAAATTTCGAATCTGTATTCTTCTGGTACTTCAGCTTTTATTTTCTTATTGTTGTTACTTTTTTTTTTTCCTTTCCGCCGGGAGGAAGGGGGTGGGTGGGGATGGATGTTGTTCAATAAGATAAGCTACAGGTGCACTGGTACTGAAACATTTTTAACTTTTTCCAACACTTGCCCAGCACTTTTGTTTCTAAAGATATTGCTTCTGATTGCTTAAGCTACCTGGTGCCTTTTCATGTTAACCTTTTTGTAGTGTCCTATTTATTCAAATCCATACGTACTCCTGATTGACCGTACATGCATATTGTAATTTTCCCTGTTGGAGATGGATCAAGTTGTTAATATGCCTATTTTATAGGGCGCCGGAGCTTTTGTTGGGAGCGAAGCAATATTCTACAGCTATTGACATGTGGTCATTGGGCTGCATAATGGCTGAATTGTTATCAAAGGAACCATTGTTTAATGGGAAAACAGAATTTGATCAGCTTGACAAGGTAAAATGAGTTATTGCCTTTGTCTCTTCCTTAATAACTTCTGCGGCTCCTGTGCAATGTGTTTTTACTTGTGAGGTGATTCATTTGGCTTGGGCTTTCTACTGTTGCAGATTTTCAGAACCCTTGGCACGCCAAATGAGACTATCTGGCCGGGGTTTTCCAAACTTCCTGGAGTTAAGGTGAACTTTGTCAAGCACCAGTAAGTATCTACATTTCCATATTCAGTGATCAAGTTGATTGTGACATTCATTTTATCTTATTTTTGCCACTGTTTTCCCAGGCTTCCAGCTTTGGGTGATTATGGTCTGGCTATCTGGTCTTCATTGGTGACAGTTTCTGTTAGACGGAAAGATATGGTGTGTCTATTAACCATTGATGTTATTGTTTCAGGTATAACCTATTACGTAGGAAATTTCCTGCTACATCTTTCACTGGATCACCAGTTCTGTCTGATGCTGGATTTGACTTGTTGAACAAACTTCTAACTTATGACCCAGATAAGGTAATATATTGCTCATAGATAAATTAGTCATGTTCCATTTGACCTCCTTCTGTGCGCTGCTTTCTATTTCAGTTATTTCAATCAGTGAAGCAATTCTGATGGCCTCCGATTATGTGACAGCGAATAACAGCTGAAGACGCTCTCAAGCATGAGTGGTTCCATGAAGTTCCACTTCCAAAGTCTAAAGAGTTCATGCCTACTTTTCCAGCTCAACATGCACAGGACAGGTATATTAATCCTGTGGTGGAGACCGGATATGACCTTTAGTGGTCTGTTTAATCGCATTATGTCATCTAATTTTATATTGATGTGATTTCAGGCAGTTATTGATGTCATCTAATTTGCTATTTATTTGATGTTAGGCGTTTGCGGAGGATAATGAAGAGTCCAGATCCTCTAGAGGAGCAGCGTCGGAGGGAGTTGCAGCAAGGGGAACTAGGAACTGGTGGCTTATTCGGCTGTGAGTAAGACTGTAACAGGAGGCCTTTGATTTCTGTAACAGTTTTTGATGGTTCTTGCAAAATGATATGATGGGCCCATTGAGGTGAGAGCCGTGCATTGAAAGAAGTTGCGGGCATTGTTTGGAAACAGTCATTCGTGCTGTTTTTTATTAGGCACCTGTGAGCACCTGGGTGGAGAAACATAATTCTATTGCCTGTTGTGCTATCAGATATGTAGCAGGTTGATGACGTTTCTCCAGCTTTGGCCACCTTATAGAAATGGGTTCCTAATGCTGCTTGCATCGCAAGGTGTGGCAATTGGCCTCCCTTTTAAGAACTGTTTCTCTTGAAACTCTTGTATGTAACATATTTCCGATGGTACTTTGTAAACAATTGTTTTTAATTTAATTTAGCTTTGCGATAACAAAAGAGAAAGTGTTTACTATCCAGTATCAGTTCTATCCTTTTTAATTAGCGTATTCTGTTTGCAAGAGACGGTTGGTGTGGTTTAAAGTGGAGGGGGCCGTTCTTAGCTTTTGATTGACCAAGAAATTGACCGGAACTATTTGGCATGAAAGGTAATAATTGACACCTGATTCATGTGGAATCTTACCGTGGATAAAGGATTTTGCTTGTCAATCATGTTGAGTATTTCACTAATGAAGATGTCATACCAGGAGCATGTGTTTTGAACTCTTCAACCAGGTCTTCTTTTTTCTACACTGGCTGCTACCCCTTGGTGCCTTTCTTAGCAGTAAAATGTTTTAGGAGTACTTATTTAGCAAATAAAAACTAGGAGCATACTTTAATGTTAAAGTATTGAGGATTAATTATACTCTTTTCTTGGATGGATTATGTTGTCATACAACATAAGGGATGCTGGACGAGAATGAACATACATGTATCTAAACGGTAAAGGTATAGCTTATGTGTGTCTCATGCATGTCCTTGGTTCTCAAGAGTTCAGACCGATGAGAAGTAGTTTAGGAGATGGAGCCAATTACTCTCTTATCTCCTCTTAACTAAATCACTGCTTCAATTCCTTGTACGGGAGTTTGTATAAGGGCCCCATATCGTGGACGAGTTTTTTAGATCTACAAGTAACCTCGGAAGTTTAATCCTTCAATGTGTTCTCCCTCTAATATAAAATTAGTATTGATGAATATAAATAGAAAAGTCTTGCTTTTCTTGTTTCCTTTGTGGCATGCAAAAGTGCAAATTTTTCATCATTATTGGATCCAGCCAGCAAAGCATGTTTTCAAACTGGCACTAGACATAAGTATTTTGGCAGTATCTTTGGCGTTGTTTTTCATTTGATAAATTAAAGTTTGTGTTTCTACAATGGCAAGTGAAGATGATTGAATTTAATGATTCAAACAATGTCTACAAGTCCTGGAGGAGGAAAATATAGTTTTGTCCTAAAATGGTATTAGTTGACTACAATGATAAGTTACTTCATACTCTAGAGGAACTTATGACAATATACTAGAGTATTCGATGCCAGTTGTTCTCATAATCTGTATATGCTCGGGATTAGTAAAGTTTACACAGCATGCAGGTGTATGCAATATTCGTATGTTTTCTGTCCTACTTTGTTTCTTGTTAATAGCATGCAGAGATGTTATTTCATCTGTTTCTGGAGTTATGTAACTTCTATTCTAAATTAAGCATGTATGCTGATGATGGAGGTCCTTGAGCGAATTTGGTTTTTGGTTTCATAGGTTTTCTCCTGATTGTTGCGCTATGATAATGCTCACCAGTTTCTGGAGGCTAGTGTTTTATAATCTAGATGCTGGTTAGTAGCGAATATCCTCATACATGATCTCTTCATGTAAATCTTCCCAGCTGTCTTGTTGTCCTTTTGAAGCTTCTTGTGTTGTCTATAGAAGGGATGTGTAAAGCATGCTGACCCCTTGAATAGGCATGGGAAGTACAGAAGATCAGCTGTAAGCTCTGTGACCCCGGTCGCTTTTTATTGTTTTCCCCTTTGCTTGGTATTGTTGGTATGGTAAATTGTACATTTTAATAGTGCCAGTTCTTGTATGACATTTGCATGCAAATTTCACTACAGTATGAAAGCAAGCAGGTTGAAGAAACGGAGGTTTGATGTACCGAATGGAATACATGACAATTTGCAATTTTGTGTTGGTTCGGCAGAAATTTGTTTTTTCCCTTCAAGCAAAATAGAGGTACCTTTTCATCCTTCAGTTTGTTAGATTGGTTTTCACTGCTCTGTGGTTGGTTTAGTTTTTTCGGTATTTCCGTTTTTCAATAGAAGATCATATTTTTGATGCAGCTTTTTTCTTGTTCTTCTTGTCAGTAAGTTCCTTTCTTGGCAGCATGCCCTTGCCTGTGGAGGAACTCGAGAATTGTTGTGGCATGCATTACATAAAGTGCCGATCCTGATGTTTTGGTTTTGATTTCGTCAATGTAGTTGTGGGTTCTGTAATTTGTCAAGAAGGGAGCAGAACGCGCGGCAAGTAGAATACTATTCAGAGTCGATAGCGTGTAGTGAGTTGACAATGTAGCTTCTCTAGGTGAAAATACATCTTTTGGTGCAATAATACGACCGTGATCCACAAACTGACGCATGGGACTCACCCTTTACTTGGGAATGGAGAGGGAAAACATAGCATGTCACAAGAGCGAGGCGAGGTTTGGAACCCTACTGCAAGAGGGACGCCTCGCGAGCCGGGCTTCTAGAGATGTGGCCTACTTATAATTGGATATGGTAGCGTCTTCCTTAGAAACTGAACTGGCCACTGTATCAACCTCTTGTAGTCGGTTACAAAAATGCTATTTGTACAACCATTTCGGCTCCAACCATTTACGACCCCTATGACTTATTGCCAGTTTATAGACAGTAGATATTGTGGAAGAGTGAAGCATGTCTTTCTAGTACTACTCTGAATAACTTCTAGCATTGGCAATTGCCTTTAGGTGTCTATGTTCTCTAAGAAGCATTGATGCAGACATGGAACTCGGGACACGATACAACACGCACATGCAGACAGCATCATTGCTCCAAAGACCCCATCGATTATGGAGTATATTGATATTATTGATGCATCTCAGGAATTCCTATAGAAGTCGAAAACATTGCCTGATCCAAGTTGAGATACGGATAACACAATTGTAGGGATACAAAATCAAAGGGGTGAATGAACTAGGCATAAGTAGAAATTTTGACTCTGCCAACATCCCTTAACATGAATTTAGCATGTCCTAGAGGGTCGACAACATGTCTGACCAAATAAAATGTCTGATATGTGAAGCCAATAGACATGTCCGTTTAGACGGTTTTTTTTTCCTTTCATTCTTTTTAATCCGGGTAAGTGGTGTTTGGATATTGCCTTTTAGTTGCACTTGTCTGGAACTGTACCTCGTTGTTTCACTTTTCATTAGACTGGACTCAAATGCATTGTTTTTAGTTTGAGGGGCCCCAAATTCTTTAGTTTTATCCTCGGTGCAAATAGTCAAACTAATTGGATATCTGTATCTATTTGAACGGACCGTATTCGTCTATTTCGTCCTCCAACTATGATAACGTTAGAAATCCAAGCGGAAAATGTTTCATCTGCAAATATCTATGCGCATAGATTGCTAGATTGCTCTATAGAGCCCACTTTAGGGTTTCACATAAGCAATCCAAGCCATTCATTACTTTTAAAATATGTTTTCAATTGGCTTTCCCAACAAGTCAGCTCAATTGAATAACTTTTTCGATAACTCTAAATACGTAATCAAAAATTGAAATGTAAAATCAAGCATTGAAAATTACTTAATTTTATTTATTCTACCGAAATCACTTGAAAACATGTTTTAAAATTAATGAACAGATTAGATTGTTCGTGTGGGACCCCAAAATGGGTCCCATGTCGCAATTTGTGCGCAGACCATTTTCTGTAAGCAAAGTTAGAAATAGGGCTTAAATAGATTGTTATTTTATAGTTGGAGGATGAAATAGACAGTTTTGGTAGTTTGAGGAAAAATGATATATAGTTTGAGGGATATAAATGTAAAAAACCCTAATCTGTTGTATTATTGCCATTGGGGATAGAACTAAAGTCCAAAAAATTCGTTCAAAAATAAAATAAAATAAAAACTGAAGTCCAAAAAGATAGTAACTAATAGGAGTATCTTCCAAAATGCAGTCTTAACACTTTTTGTAATGATCTCTCCGTCCCAAAATGATAGTCCCTGTGTGTCATTTTCAACGGTTTATATTTTTTAATCTATAGTTTTTATTTATGATTTTGAAAATTTTGTATAATAGAATTAATGAAGATTTATCAAACAAGATTCATAATGCATATATTTTGTGATTCACATTAAGCTTAAAAAAATAATTACAATAGGCCATGAGAACTTAAACTTAGGCTTTGTCTAACTAAGTTTTTGCACATCTATTTTCATAGAGAACTATCAAAATGGGGAGTTGATTTTGATTTCTTACATCAATACAACACACCGTAACTTTTTTTTTTTTTTTTTTGAACGGGCGCAACACACCATAACTAACCTCTTAAATACAAGAATATTTTCAGTGGCGGTATCCGACTCGCATCTTCGATAGTATAAAAATTTTGGACGGTCGGAATTTAAAAAAGAGAGGGAAAAGAGGAGCGAGAAATCTGGCGGCGGCTTCGATAGTATAAAAATTTTGGACGATCGGAATTTAAAAGAGAGGGGAAAAGAGGAGCCAGAAATTTGGCGGCGGCTGAGATGTGTGCGCGGATACGTCTCGTAAATACAGAGTACCAAACACCAAGCAAAGCAAAAACAGTCACAGAGCTCCAGAAAATGGCTTGCTCAAACTCAAACTCAAACCACTCTCTTCTTCTTCCTCCTCCATCAACTGATCCCAACAGCGGTTTCTGCTCCGAAACCAAAACCTACTTTAGCCTCAGACCCCAACCTCCTCTCCCTCCTCAATCCCTCTCTCTCTCCATCACCGACTACGCTTTCTCTCTCCTCCTCCAAAACTCACCTTCTTCATCAACCTCCACCTCAGCCGCACTCATCGACGCCGCCACCGGCCGCCGTTTTGCCTACACTGAACTCGTAACCCTAACCAAAACCCTAGCCACCTCCCTCCACCGCCAACTCGGACTCGCCCGAGGCGACTCGGCCTTCGTCCTCTCCCCCAACTCGGCCCGTATCCCGATTCTCTACCTCGCTTTGTTCTCGCTCGGCGTCGTCGTCTCGCCTTCGAATCCGAGTAGTACGGTGTCGGATATCTCGCGCCAAATCGAGCTGTGCAAACCGGTTATAGCTTTTGTGACTTCTGACGCCAGTGACGAAATCGTCTCGCTATTCAGCCGTACGATCCGTCTCGACTCGTTCGAGTTCGAGTCGATGATGACGACGACTCGGTGGGAGGAGTTTGTCCGGTTCGAGTTCGGCCAGAATGACACAGCGGCGATTTTATACTCTTCTGGTACTATGGAAGTTTAAGTTTGGAATTTGGATATATTTTAGCTAGCCTTTTGGATTAGTTTTGCAACTTTGATTCTCCTAAGTTATTGTTTGGGATGTATACAAAAAAATCTCTACTCTGGTCCAGCCCCCCTATAAGTTATGTCAGAGTTTGTATTTTGTGGGCCCATCCCGGGCTCAAAACAATGATCGGAACAGTGATCAGAGTTTGTTTATTGGATACCGATTCGTGTCTTGTCGGAGCACATTTTATTTCGAAACAAATGCACTCCGCAAACCCATTTGTTTCAAGAGAAATGCTAAGGCATTGGTCAATATTCGATGAACATGATTGTTTTCATGGTTCAAGTACTTGTTGAACTCTATAAAATGAACAGTTCTGGTCCTGGGCCTAGGATGGGCCCATGAAATTTAAACTGGACAGGACGGGACCTAAGTCCTACTTTTTGTGGGCAGAAATATCATTTTTCTCATAGAAATAGCTTTTCGTGTTCGAGTCTGTCATTTTGGGTTCATACCGAAACACATATCTTACTTTAGCTTAGCATATATCTTGACATTGGTACGATTCACTTAAAATCTTATCGTCTTCGGATTCACAACTTAATCCTTCCAGGTAAAATTCTTTAAAAGATGTGTGTAAAACTATACACGTAGAAGTAACTCATTTAATTCATAACTTGAACGACCACATTTTAAATACCGCCATGATCACCTAAATTAGAAGATAAGCCAAGAAAATTAACCTACAGTAACCATATCATGGGATATAGTTGGTATTGCCGGGTTTTGCCGGGTTCTATATTTTAAGTTAGCAGGTTGACATGAAAAATTAAACAATTATTTGTGTCGTTCTTGAGGTACGATATTCCAACCCGTATTCAGGTCTAATTTCTGTTCATATTCGTCCTAATAATAAGCGGTATAAACCCTCTAACTTCATGTTGAGTTCTAGTTGTGTTAACTGATTATGTTCAATATTTTCACTGCTAATTTTTTAGGCTTTCTTTGATCACGAGAAAAGAAAAGATAAAGGAAAAGGAAAAATCACATAGTATTTGTGCATAGATAATGATCTTGTTCTTTATTTAGTTCAATGAAAAAATGATACTGATCTTTTGATAACTTCCCAACAGGTACTATCGGGAAATTCAAAGGCGTGGAATTAACCCACCAGAATTTCATTTCGTCAATCGCCGGAGTCCAAGCTGGTAGGCCGGTGAGACAATCGCCGGCAGTGATCCTATGTGCTGTCCCCTTCTTTCACGTTTACGGGTTTCTTTTTTGTGTGAGGGCAGTGGCGATGGGGGAGAGTTTGGTGTCGATTGGAAAATTTGATTTACTGCAGATGATCAGGGCAATTGAAAGGTTCAGGGTCACACTTGTGGCAGTGGTTCCACCTGTCATCGCTGGTATGGTTAACGATTATGATTGGACGGACAGTCACGATTTGAGGTCGTTGGAGGTGGTTGCGTCCGGCGGAGCTCCGCTCTCAAAGGCCTTGTTCAAAAAGTTTAAGAAGAGGTTTCCTAGAGTGCAATTACCTCAGGTTAGTAGAGTGCTCCCTTACACTCTGGTTGGCGAAGCTATTTGTTTCAATGTAGCTCCCTCACATTGCACGTGGAATCTGCACTAGTTGGATGCCTTTGGACACATCTTAGTTGAACTTTTGAGCCAAAGCATCTTCTTATACCTAATTTTTATAGGGAAATAAAGTTCTAAAGAATGAACAATTATTAATATTGAACCTGATGGGAACCTGACATAAGGTGGGAAAACAAAATAGCTCTTGATGATTGATGTGAACAATCATAGCAGAATCACATTTTCAATGTTTACCATATCTTACGTGGAATGAAGTTTTTTGAAGGGGATTCCTCACAGCTAGTATATGCCAAATTCCACAAAGGAAAAGATGACAAGTTTGGCTGCAAAAAAAAGACAAGTTTGGCTGCAAGTTTAGTTGTATTCATATATTCTAGGAACCAAAGCATGTCATTGAGTAGTGACAGGAGATTGGACAAACCCATTCAAGCAATCTAAGTAGATTTCCTTTTCATGAAGATTTGATTAAGTGTATTAAAAAATCTTTGCCGTTTTTTTTTATCGGCTAAAAAATATTTGCCATTACTGAAAGTATTCGAGTGTTTTTAGATATGACGGGGATTTGGGTGGGAGAAGGGAAGGTCTATCTCAACAACTGCAAGACTTGATCCAAGGGCATTACCTCGCTACGGGTCCTAAAAGTTTAAGAAAGAAGGGGCCAAGTTAAAATTAGTTAGATCATAAAGGGTTAACAGTAGAATTGCAAAATTTAGGGGCCAAAAGTATGAGTTTGTACTTCATATGTGCCAGAAATAGTGTAAGACTATCGATAATTTCTCCTAACCCCACTGTGTGTCACACTTGTGTTCTCCTCTGTTTATCCCCGTAACAAAGCACCTCAGTCTGCCAGGCCAACTCTGGCCTTACATCTGATTAGTTCTTTTTTTGATCTATCTTTAAAACTCAAAACATTTTTTAGATGCAAAAACTTCTTACTTTTCTCCCGATTTGATCTTACTCGAACTACGTGACGTTTCCCATATGTTTTGTTTCCCATCATTTCAAAACATTAACTCGGTATTCAGGAGAACAATCTCACTGCACACCGACTGGGAAGCTAATTCAAGCCTGAGCAAATTCCCGAATGGACTTACCCAACATAGGAATTGATAGCATGCGGTTGGGAGTTGAATGACAGACCAAAGGCTTCCTTAGATTCCTGATGGCCAAATGACTACCACTCTACACCAATTGTGGGGGTTAACATTGAGACATTATTGTGGAACACCCTTTCTCTGAAATCCTGTCATTCCAGCCTAAGATCAGCTTGAGCGTTTCCTTTGTTGCTAAAATCACTACAAAAAATTTGGCCAGATGTCAATAAAAACCAAGCCCATTGACTGATAATGCTTCTTAAGCCATTTGTGGTGTCAAATAGTTTTGACATTGCCAAACTTTACATTACCAATTTTTTCCTATGCTACTATTGATTTGCTTAGGGTAAATCTTATGCAACATTAGAAAAGATACGGCTAGTACTCTAGTGAAACAAAATATTTTGATACTCTAGTATGCCTAAATTTAGCTTTGGCATTGTCTGTGTCTGTGCCTATTTGTATCTGTTTCTGTGTATGTGCTTCTTGGTTGATGCCGTTGACTCGTTAACACAATCTGCATTAGGCATATGGCTTGACCGAAACAACTGCTGGGGTCTCACGAATGGTGGGTCCAAATGAAAGCCAAAAATTTGGGGCGTCAGGTCGTCTAGCGGCATATTGCCAAGCGAAAATAGTAGACGTAGAGACTGGCATGGGTTTACCCCCTTTCAAGCAAGGGGAACTTTGGATCAGAGGCCCATTGGTAATGAAGGGTAATTTTGTAATTCATTCTTGCGTGTCATCATGTTTGATCTTTAATTTTGTAAGGCTGTCTTGATTATGAGTTTGAAATTTTGTAATTTTTCAGTTCGTCCTGGCCAGAGAAATTGTTAATGTAAATAGTATGAACCAAAGTACCTCCGAGGACAACAGAAAAGCCTAGAAAATGAGCCATATAACCTATTTGTTTTTACCTTTTCGGAGAAAAGTAAAACTTTACAATTTTTGAGCAAATTTTGACAAAATTTCAAGGAAGATTCTGAAAAGATTTTCGAAAAAGTCCTGTAGACAAGTTTTTAATGGGTTTTTCTTCTTTGAGTGCAGGCTATGTGGGTGACCCAAAAGCAACTTCAACCATATTGGATTCAGAGGGATGGTTAAGAACTGGGGACATATGTTATTTTGACAGTGAAGGATTCCTCTATGTTGTTGACCGTCTTAAGGAGCTAATCAAGTACAAAGGGTATCAGGTTCTACAATATACCCTCACTATTTTGCAAGTTTATATTTATCCAGTGTTTATCCTTTTTCTTCTTATTTTTTAACACTACTGACAATAATTTTTTGCATTCAATTTGTAGGTTGCTCCAGTGGAGCTGGAAAATCTGCTTCAAACCCATCCGGACATTGTTGATGTGGCTGTAGTTCCGTGAGTATATAAATCCACTTCATCTATGCTTGCTTTCCGGCTATTGAAGGGCTGATTTTTTGGTTGCCTGTCAGTGTTTTTGGAAATCCCAAGCACAACTTTTGAATGCTAGCCTTGAGAAAAAATAACTTAAAAAACTGGTTTTAAATTCTTGCAGAGTAGCCATCGTTTTGATACTTGCATACTCTTTTTTAAAGAATCGGGGATTACAGCTCTAAAAGTTTTGACAGTCACGCATGTCGAAAGGGCTGAATGAGTCGGAACTAGCTGAGCAATAGATTATTCAAGCTTGGTTTTAATATTTAACATGTTTCAAAAATAAGTTCCAACATTTGTTTTTGTTGTCAGACGAGCAGATCTCAAACGACTTTAAAATGACCCAATCAAGAGTCGAGCTGGAGGAGATTGGATTTCTTTGCATTACAATATTAGTACCACATGATTGGTTGTTCAAGCTTGGTTTGAAAGCTTAACAATCTTCAAAAAGCACGTTCATGCTTTGTTACATATAAAGTCACTCTCGAACAAGCTCTTTTAACTAGTTGACAACAATTGGGGAGTCTAAATAGCTTCTTTTGTTTGGGAAAATCTAGGAACATACCTTCCGGACACAAACAGACACACTTGTTTGCGTTCGGAACCATTGGCTATATGTGGATCCACATACATCGAACAGTTCTAGACGTAATTGTGTCCGGAGTTGTGTTTTTAAGGTGTGTTCCTATCTTTTGCTCTTTCGTTTATCACAACTACATATAACTTTGAATCGATGGCAATATTTGCAGGTACCCTGATGAGGAAGCAGGTCAAGTGCCAATGGCCTTTGTCGTAAGACGGCCAGAAAGCACTGTAGATGAATCAAACCTCAAGGATTTTGTTGCTAGACAGGTAGTTTCTGACCCAAATACTTGTAGAAAATTAGTGTTATTTGTTGGGTGGCAAAATGTTCACTGGCCTGGATTTTTGTTTGTTATCGATAGTTAACTAGCCTGCTTTTTAACCCCCCCATTTCTTGAATATACACTGTTGTAGGTTGCCCCATACAAGAAAATAAGGCGGGTATCGTTCATTAATTCAATACCGAAAAATGCTTCTGGTAAGGTGTTGAGGAGAGAATTGATCAAGCTTGCATTATCGGGTGCTTCATCAAAGTTGTGACTTCTGTCTAGTTGTAATACCCGGGTGTTGGTGCGCGCATCTGAGCCAATCAACGGCTCGAATTTCATCTTGGCAATGGACTGCTCAGATCTGCAAAGTGCCGAGATAAAACCAGGACCATTGAAAACACATCCGACGGCTCAGATGTCGCACATCAGGGAGCACACAGCAGTGTCCCCATTTCCAGTTGTAGTTTGTTGTGTTATGATGGACTTTGATTAAAAAAAGATTGTTTTTCACGTGCTTATAATACTTTGAGCAGACATTTTCACCTTGTTTCTATTTGATAACTTGTGGTTTTATGATGTCTCAACATGTCTCTTACCTGTTTCTTTAGGTATACAAATAACCCAGAGAAATTTATTACTACTAAATAAGGAAATAATTCTGGCATATGGTGATGGTTCCGCGATCAAAGCTCTCCTGTGGAAAGTAGGCAATTCTTGTTTGTGGCTTCATTCCATGGCCTTCAATCGGTTCTTCACCCTACGTTTCATCCTCATTTCAGTCGCAGCAATGAGATTTTGCAAGACTGACATCCTTTTTTTGAATCACGACGATGGGAATTCCCAATATGCACAGGGTGAATGTTTTTTTCTTGAAACAAAAAAATTGGATATTGTTCTCCCATTGCATGGATATATTCAGAAGAAAGAAACTTGGGATAAATTCAATTAGCAAAATATACAGGACTAGTGGCTAAAATCCTAAGCAAACACTACAGTTTAAAAGCGCACATAATACGACCGGTGCGTACATAGGTAAACTCCTTGTCGGACAAAAATTGGACGGATAGAGCTAGGCCTTCGTGATTGTGGACTTGGCTCTTTTCTACCACATCATCGGAGCATAAATTGCCGCATACTTGTTAATGAGAGAGAAAACCGGCCACTTAGCCAATCCAAAATTGCAGTGCTCTAGCCCTTGGCTTTTCGAGATAGAAAACGATCCCGCGCTGCTTGTATGCGACTCTGATGGTCGTCAGGAGGCCTAGCAACACCAACATCTTTCTCTGGAACACTCGGAGTTTCTCCCTTGGTTTGCTCTTCAGACCGAACGGTCCCACCACTGCTTCAAACAAACATAATGTTTAATATCATAGTATCCTTGAACACATACTAGGTTAAGGCAACGTTAAGGCTATGCTTGGATCTTGGATTGGTGGATGGATTTAACAATGGAAGGGAAAAGATAGGGAAAACAAAGACATAATATTAGCCTGCACGACGACACTAGTTTAGCTGCTTCACATGATTAACTTCATCTTTTCTTTAACTTTCTTTTCCCTCCATAATTAGCTTCACAAATCCAGGATCCTAACACAGCCTCAAGGAAACACACACTTCCTACGGAAATCTTACCTGAGTTTCTTGATGTTTAGTTTCTCAAGCTTTGTTAAGATGGGCATGACCCATCGCATCTCTACCGTGCACAGATTCCGCATAAATGGGCGTGAGGTAGAAATGAGTTCGTGGTAGACAACATAATTTGGAAGCATTCCCTCTTCATCTGTTTTTAGCACAGAGGACGGATGCACCTAAACCAAAAGATACTCTCCATTTAAGTTGTGATCAAGACAACAATAACAGAGATGCTGAGTGAAATACTTGTTGCTTGTCGATTTCTTTTAACATTGTCAAGAAAAAAAAAGGGTTCCGAATTCTCTTTGCTGCTTTGCAGTTGACTTTGGTCAATAAGAAACAAAATCAAATGACGGGAAGAGAAGTTTCATTGCCTCTGTTAAAAATAGATCCATATAGCATGACAATACGAGATGTTTAGGCTTCTGGAGGGTTCTTACCTGAACAAGTTGCGGCTTGAACCCAAGAGTCCGGTAACCATTGTGACGCATCATTCTCTCAGCAAGCTGGTTTGCATAGCCCACGCACAAAGCCTTCCTCAAGTTCCTATAATCCTCTTGGCTTTCTTTCCGCCTTCCATTTGTTTGTACATCTAAGGACCCTGTTTTCATGCACAGTACAAAAGGATGGAGGCATTCAAGGTGGCATCCACATAAAACAAAACCTATTACACTAAAATCAACAAAGAAAGGGAATAAGAAAGATACCAAGACATTTTGTCTTGATAACAGTAAGATAAATATACACCAATATAGCAACATAGAGTGAGCCCACCGCGTTATTTTTAGTGTTGAGTTGAGTTATGGGTCTTATTGATATGTGTATAGTTTCCTAGGGGTAGTTTAGGCATTGCATCTTTGTCCATATACATTACGTTTTATAGAGGGGAAAACCCTATCTTTTTTCAACGAACGAAATATGTTTGGGTCCTCTCTCTACGATTTCCCATTTAGCTATGTACATTTTATGTAGGGCAGGAGGAACTTGGCCAATCTAAGCTCAATTTTTTTTTTAAAATTAAGCTCTAGTTGGAATTAAAAAAGATCACTCAACAAAGCAAAAATTCCAATAAATTGGATGACAGAAAAATAATCAAATTCATTAATTCAGTAGTATAAATTGAAAAAAACACAAACAGAACAAAAGTTGAATGGAAAAGTTGATAATTCTCTTGATGGAACAATCTGGGTAGGACTGCAAAAGAAAATGGGCAAGGTAAACTGTCATCAATATAATTTACTTCCAACCTTTTGCCATCTTCTGCATAATTTGAGATAACTGTTTCCTGACATCTCTGACAAACTTCATTCCTCGAACCTACAGATAACATGTTAACCATCAGAGCAAGTTCTCATCCAATAATTAGGAAGAAACCTTGAAAGCCCAAGATGATGAAAAATTTCATAGCAAATGTCTTCATGATCGACGGACACATTACATCCAAGAACGTCTTTTTTTTTTAAACCACAAAAAAGTCATTTTTCCCACTTGATATTGCTTACTAGATGAAAAGAATGCAAATAAGGGTTGACAGTGTACATGGGGATTCCACCATTGAGTCTGAGATCTCCATCTTGGTGGATATGTGATGACTGTTTCATAGTAGTGACTTAAAATCCTTCATGGTAAGGATTCTAGTCACACAAGTATCCCCAATGAGTTCATATCTTATTCTTCCACCATAGTTTCACAAGAAACTTATAATTAAACCTCCTATTCATTTAGTCAAACTCAACATCAAATTCGAAATCCACATCTATTCAAATAAAGATTTAATGCCTAGATCAAATTTGAAATGAGATACAGCCTGCATGAGGCTAGGGCCCTAGGTACAGGCTTAAAGATCATAAGCTTAAGGGGCAGATGCTGACCAAAAAGTATTGATCTTACTGACTCCCAAGATTATCTAATACATCTTTAACTTAATTGGAATAACTGTACCTGCAAGTTGTTCTCTTTGCACCACTCCACATCATAGTTTGTCTGATCCCAAAGCTCATATATCTGCAGCAATTGGATGTGATCCCCCAAACCAGAACCATCAGGAAGGTCCGAAGGATCATGCTTCCTCTTCTTGTCAGTGCCCTTGCTGTGAACCGCAAAAAAGGCAATGTTGGACCCAAAGAAGATCATAACAGGGTAAGAAAGTAATGAATTCACAACGAAACTACTGACGTAAATAGAATTCCTATCATGGCCTTAAATGGTATTATGAAATTATGTGCTAATGATCTTTCAAAACAGATACACTACTCTACCTTCGACCAGGAAGCAATGAGGTTTCCGCTGATAGCATAGCAGCAACAGTCAAAGCCTGGGATAAGCAACCATAGTCATTTGCCTCGATTAGTGTTCTTGAGAGTGAAGGTTCCAAAGGTAGCTCTGCATTCAAGCACAGGAGATCCTCAGTGGATGCAGATATACTTGTGTCGTGGGAGAAGAGTTTCCAACACAAACAAAAGTTTTTTCTTGTCTATTTCTTGGATGAGCTTGTGACCTCGTCTTTTAGAAGAGACAAAATTCTTATCTTAGATCTACTTGAACCATATGCAGGCATCACTATCCACTACATATGATTGTGATTTCTACACCAGTAGTTGTAAGAAACTAAACATGACAATTAGACAACTCCCAATAACGTATCACATAATTGTACATCGAGAAAGCCATTTTCCAACTACATGGAACTGCATGGAAACTCATGGTGACTAGTGTTCTGGTTTCTTTTAATAATCAGTTTAAACAAAAGGAAAAAAATCCTAAAAGTATCAGAATTAAGTCCTACCTCCATCCCAAAAAGATTGTCCAGTCCGCAACAAAACACGAACTAAAAAACAATACATTTTTACAATAAAACTCGAAATTTTCCCCACAAATTACTGGATAACAATGAGTTCTCCCAATTTGTAGAAAAAAGTTCTATTTTCCTTGACAAAAATGGATTATTTTTAAGTTCTCGTCTTGTGGACAAGACAATCTTTTTGGGACAGTGGAGTAATAAAGAATTAAACTGGAAAGAAAAAAATCTCTCTTAAATTTCAGTGAACAAAACTAACTTCTTTTGATAAAAGGTCTTTTCTCCCACCATCTTCAACTTCTAAAAAGCTAGCATATTGCCAATAACATTGGCAATTTTGCCAATCACATTTGAAACGATGGATAAGTTAAGAGTAGTCTAATACCCCCCAAAGTTTTTTTTTTTTTTGATCAACAAAAAGAAATTTTATTAACTCATAACACGAAGTACAAAGTATACCCCCCCCAAAGTTCGTAGATATTAAGACTCAAATGAAACTTCATACAAATCTACGAGATAAAGACTACATGATTATCATGATGTTGAGTAACTAATTGAACAAAGATTAAAAAGTTGTTGGATGAGTGCAGACTACTAAGACCAGGAAAGAGACGAAATTATTTACACACCCAGCATTTCTATGGAAAAAAAACTGCTAGCCCCAACCCAACCCCAGTTATTCTGGCTGCCCATAGGCTAGAAAAAGGTCATGTAAAGAGAGAGAGCTCATACAAGGTCCTTATAGCCAGGAAAAATTTCCAAATGGAGCCAATATAACAATACTGCAGACGCAAATGATGGTATACCGATAGTTTCAGGTTTTGAAATCAGAAACATTCATGCTTATACTCTAAACAAGATAAAATATTCAGTCCTGAATATAATTGTTTTGAACTTTGCCCGACATTGTGGTGGGTGATGATTTATAAAGATCCACCTGGATGCAAGCAGTCTATTAAGTGATGGCTAACATAAGATAAAATACATTGCTCACACATTAAAGATACTTCTTTCCTCTCTCTGTTGCGCAGTTAATTTGTAGTTTGCAGTAGTCTGAATTATAGACAACCTGAAATCTAACTAAGAAACTGGTACCTGCCATCGTCCGTCCAATACTTGTAATTGATCCATTTTCGTCAATAGCATCAATAAGATATAGTTGCTTAAGAGCATCTTCTAATGATTCAGCTGCAGAAACCCAGTTGAACTTGGTTACTACTACTTGAACAGATTAGTGCACCGTTACCTTTAAAGTTATCATAGGTAAAACTTTATTTGGTACAATAAAACTTATACCTGTAAAGGAATCATCATAGGTAAAAGTTTTTAGCGGGAATGGCTACAATACACACCTATTGTATGGTCTATATTGTGCCACCTCATGGTCAATCGCAACATTTTTAGTGTTTCGTAACTTTTCAGCAATATGATTCATAACATTTTCTCTACTAGAAATTGCCCATGCCTAAAGGCACGGCACGACACGTTTTTTCCAATTATGTTTCCTTTTTAATCATTTTTTTCAATTAAAGTTAAAAACACAGTTCAAAGAAATATACAAATGGGTCTCTCATGAACCAAATAAGAGGAGTTGAAACCAATAGAAATGTATAATGGAGAGAGAGGGAACTTGGATCTGGGGAGTGCAAAGGAAGCTTCTTCATCCTACACTTCTAAGATCCAACGGCAGGAAAATAGGGAAGCATAATGGACGGCCGTGATTTATGTGTGTCTCTCAGCCAATGGGAGCTTGACACACACATAAGTTTTCAAAAACACTGATGCTCCTTATTATATTGAAGATTCGTAACATTTTTGTGTTTCGTATCCTTTTTTATTTATGAAAATCTAACTTTTTATTCATGAGAGGTAATCGATCCGTAACATTTTTAGGGGTGCATATGATACACACCCAAATAGGGGTGTGTATTGTAGCCTTTCCCTAAAATAATTACCAAAAACATTTATGTCCAACCAAATGGAGCCTACAACATGAACAATCACCAAAAGGAGAAAAGGAATTTCTTCATTACTGGAAGGAGGGTCAAGGAAATCGAATTTGAGAATATCGATGTCTGGGAGATCCAATGATTTCAAATAAAGAACAGTGCCAGCAAGAGAAGACCGCTGTATTTCAGGGACTGTTGCAGGCAGTAAATCTTCATGGTAAGCTATGGATGGGTATAAACGGTAGCACTTCCCTGGACGTGTTCGTCCAGCTCGTCCTGCCCGTTGATCAGCTTGCACCCTGGCATTTGACAAAAGTACAAACTCAGAAATTGCAACAATCGCTAAAAGAAAACAAATGCTCAGCGACTAATTCATCATGTTGCCTAATATGGGAGCTTAACTATCCACTGCAAATGATGTATAAAGATAAAGTAAAAGCTCATGATATACTACAATAGTTATCCCCTGTGGTTCTAGAGCAAGGAAAGTCAGGCCAGAAAAAAGGATCTTAAGGCCAAAAGCGGAACAGGCTATTGTGCCGAGATGTTGATTCTTTTGCAGAAGTTACAGAAATTAAATATCTTGAGGTAGCTTTTCCAAGTAGTACTAAAATTTATGTCAATCAGAGCACTGAGAAGTATGGACACTTCTAAAGAAGGCGTTTTGACCCTATCGTATACTCTATCACGTCCACAGACCTAGTAATACGGAGAGAGGAATGAACCAAACCAAGATATCAGTGATGCGTCCTTTTCCCGCAATAAAGAAGAAGGAACATAAATTCATCACCTAGCCACACATGAACCACGTCACAAGTTTGAAGAAAATAAGCAGTGAGGCTATTGGTGAACTCAAACCAATACCCAGATAACCTTTCAACCGCGTCATCTAGGTTATCAGTTTTTGCTCATAAGCCTAAGAATTAGCCAGGATACAGCTTCCTCAAATAGGTATATTGATTTTTGTTCACACTTCATTACAATATATTTAACGTCAAATACTTCTTTGCGTGGCATACTATTACCATTTTTGCATTTGTACTTTCAAAGCGCAGTTAAATGTTTTGTGTATACATGTTTCTGTTTGTGTCATTGCCTTCTCCAGTTTTGATTTTTACAGTTATATGAGCATGTTTGATATCGTTTGATTTGTGTCCCAACCGTATATGGGCTTCAAAATTGCTAGTGAATCCACCGCAATAAAGGTTTGAGAGTCCCAAGCTCTACCTGCTTATTTGCACAACATCAAGTGAATACATGCCGGTAGTTGGGTTGTATTGTCGTTGCTTCACGTAACCACAATCAATAACGTACCTGGACATTACATGTGACGAGAATACAAGTTAAACCAAATCCAGAAAGATACAAACACATGCTTATGTGTTTATTTCATATTCTAAATTAGGATATAAAAAGTAGTGCACAAATAATCTGATGATTTTCACAAACATGTTTTTTTTTTTTTTTTTTGAACGGATGATTTTCACAAACATACCTACAAAAATTACTCAACCAGAAGTATTACAAAATTGAAACAAGATTAAAATTTCAATAAGTTTTTATGATACCAAGTACCGACTAAAAGCAAACAAAACAGTTTAAGCAAAAAAAAAAAAAAAAACCAAAGAGTAAGCCAATGAAAAGATTGATCAAAAGCATATATTTCATTCGGTCTGCTTACACTACGCCATCAACAGTCAAAGAAGTTTCGGCAATGTTTGTAGCAACAATAAATCGCCTGCAATTTGGAGGTGGGGGACTGAATACACGAACCTGTAGAGAGAATACAAAAAAGAAACCAAAAAAAAAAATCAGCAACGAATAAGGAGACCCAATTTGAGCTAAATCTAGAAAACCGTTCAATACAACCCCTACTTTGCATTCAGCTCAAAAGTAGAAAGAGGTCATATTCACACACTTGAGAAGTACAATACTGTGCAAGCAAGATGCAGAAAAGAACTTGACATATAACGATGCAAGCCCAAAAAATAACCGGAACATATACTGGACAAGAGCCGACAAAGCTTAAATTAAATCCTGCAGTGATTGATATAAGTGCAACCACAGTTCCTGAGGACCTCCTGCATTCATGTATTGAAAACATCAACAATTCTTTGAATCTTGACCGATCCATTGGATGAACCATAAAGCCCAGGGAAACCATCTTTATCCTTCTCAATCCAAGCCAATCTTTGCACCATTTGTAAGAAAAGAAAACACATTGGGCATCTACTAAAACAATTGCGGAAAAAATAAGGCTTGCCTGCAATTCAGGTGGCAAAGATCCATGAAGCGGAAGGATTATAGCATCCATGCAAGACCCTTCCTCCAGGCTTTGAACTCTCTCCTCCAATTTCTTGACCAACTTCTCTATGTCATCCTATAAGAAGTCCAGGTTTGAGAATATCTCCAATCAAAACAAACATGATATACAACAAACATAAAATTAGCAATTATTATTGCTAAACCCATTACGTGGCAGAACTTGCTAAAGAAAATGCTCACCTGTCCAGTCATGAATATCAAGATATCACCTTCTGGTTCCCGAACATGAATATCTAACAAAGCGAAACCATTAGCCACATATGGCTGCAAATTACAGAACAACATCCCAACCATGCTATGCAAAAGCAAAACAGGAATGTTCTGGGTCAATAGCACTAAGCTACCAAATGCGAACATTAGAAAACCAACACAAACCGAAACTAAATTGCTAAACATACCGATGGCTGTTTTCAAAGAAGATTCAAGATAACTTGTTGGCCGTTCTGAGCTGTAACGTATCTCGACGGGGAACAACTTCCCGGGGACATTGAGTATAGGGCAATTGGAGAAGAATCTTGACACTTTTTCACCATCAAGAGTAGCCGAAGTGATTAAAACCTTCAGATTCGATGAACGCATTTTAATCAATCGTTTCATCAGTCCCATCAATATATCCCTGAACACAGGCATTTAGACATATCACAGCAATTATGGCCATTGTAAACAAAATTTACCTAAATAAGTCCCTAAATTAACACTCAAGTACCAGATAAGTCTCCGAAATGGCAGAGATTTTAAGATTCTTAATTCCTATGTAAGCCCGTGAAATAGGAAATAGCATATTAACCCGTCAATAGAAAGAATAGGCGATGAAGCACGAAAATGCATCTTACGTATTTAGACTCCTTTCATGAGCTTCGTCCAATATGATAACAGAATACTGGTTGAGCTCAGGGTTGGAAAGGCTTTCGCGGAGAAGAACACCGTCAGTGAGATACCTGGGCAGCCAACAACCATACAATTAGGCAAACAGTAAAGTCAACAAACCACACAGACAATAGCATAAAAAACTTTCAGTAACAAGTAAATTTGCGTTACTTGATACATGTCTTCTCCGAAGTTCTGTCTTCAAACCGAATTGCGTAGCCCACTTCCTCCCCAAATCGAACACCAAGCTCCTGTGCAACACGTCTGTGCACAATTATTAATAAAATCGGAGGGATCTTAAAAATTGTACAAAGAGAATACCCTCGAAGATATAAATTCTTTACTCCTGCATCTGAAAGCATTATGTAAAGCCTACTCACACATTCTACCAACAGAAGATTATGTCTATTTATGTATCATAAGATCTGCACACTTTGTTAACAGGTACATGGTACCTATTTAAAGCTTTTTTTTTCCTATACAGCACGGGATCACATTCCTACCAACATCGAGAATACCAGGATGCACAGGAATGGAGAAGGGCTATACCTCATGCAGCCAATTGCTGCTTTCTAAATGAAAAGATTTCGGCTCATGCTTACACAATGAGACACACGTCAATAGACATTGGTGCATGTGTCACATGAAAGCATATGCATCCTGTATGTGATGATAATTGAATTCTCCAGCAATTATGCCCCACATAGTGTAGCACAAATCGTGTTACCCGGTGCTAATCGAGGCCGGGTGCTACATATCGGTTGTACCTCATATACTTCTGAGAAAAGAAAAACTCTAAAGGCCAAGGACCCTCCCCACAGGCATTCCTGCATGCAGAGTCCTCCTTACACTCCAAATGTGGCTCCCCTCCAAAGACGTCCTTGCTCCTACACCTATTGTTGATGTCTCTGCAAGTAAGAAAGGATCAATGGATGGTAGGATCATCAGCTCTTGATGCTGTCCAGCACCTTGTTCCAAAGTGCAATGACTGCGTAGGCGTATGCCGTATGGGAACATTAACAGGTAGCAGCTCGTCAAGGTCACCTCCAGCCCTCTACGTTTTGTCAAGAGTCCTGGGACTATCTTTGAAAGCTACAAATGAGACACGCAAAGTCAACTAGATGGATACTCAAACTTGGGTATATAGAACTTGTAATGTCATAGCAGCTCAGGTTCGCTGTGACCTCAACTAAGCATGTTAAAGCTATGCCTCCAGCACTAAGCTACCAGCCTACGACCCATATTCACATTCAGCTTCTGTCCCCATAGTAGCATAACTCCTCACACTTAACCAGTCCTTAAACTTGACCAGTAATAGATACTCTTGATACTACATGAACTAAGCACTCAGTACAATTGAACTGTAATTTTCTATCTACTCATAGGGCTGCAAACAACTCAAGTCAAGCCGGGACAAGGCGAGCTGTGGATTTAACTGTAATTTGAACACTTGCCGAGCTTAAAAAACGTACAAAATCTTGGTTCCCTTAGTAGTCGAGCCAACTCCAAACGAAGGTTAATCAAGCCAATCAAAAGTCAAGTTCAAGTAGCTTGATTTCTTGAGCAAAAATAAGCTTATCGAGTCGATCAATAGGCTATTTAAACGTGGGGTATTATAACTCAACAAGCTAAAAAAGCAACTTGGTTTGTTTATGCGATAAACTTATTTCTAACGAGGTAAACAGGGTCGAACTAGAATAGCTTGGTTTCTGAGACGATTGTATATCGTGTGTCATTCAAATTCAAAGGCTCAATTGCTACCTGAAACGAGACTGCAGCTACTTGACGGGGCGGGTAACAGCGATGGTTCTACCAGATTTGTTTCATTGAACACTAGTCGAACTCGAGAAGCTTGGTTCATTAAATGTACTAATCTAATAATAAAACCATAAGATCATAGTAGTATATATAAGTACTTTTTTCATAATTCAATTGACTGAGTCAGCTTATGTGCATCTCGACTAATCCTGCAATGTGACCAATCACACCATCCACTAGCAGGTCCAATCAAAGTCATATCACATTCAAATTCAAAAACTCAATTGTTACCTAGACACCGAGACCACAGCTACTCGACGGGGCTGAGTAACAGCGATGGTTCTACCAGAGATGGTTCATTAAACACAAATCGAACTCGAGTAGCTTGGCTAATTAAATGGACTAATCTGCTAATAATAAAATCATAAGATGATAGTATTTTTGTGTTTTCTAATAACTCACGTGTCCGAGCCAGCTCACACGGATGACCAATTCTACTGTCCACTAGTGAAAGCCCAATCACTTAATAGCTACCTAATCCCTCCCGCTCTCAAGCCTTGCTCTACGCCCACGCTCCAACTCCTCGGTCTCACGAATTTTAGTAATTTGGAATGTTTTTAAAAGAAAGCTTTCACGTTCGCTCCCGCTCCCGCTCACGCATGTGACTCAGGTACATGGTATATCATCCACATTCAAATCACTCAATTGTTACCTTGAAACGGAGACTGCAGCCACTCGACGGGGCTGAGTAACGGCGATGGTTCTACCAGATTTGGTGTAGCCTCTTTTATGTAGAATTTGCGAGAGCTGAGTGCTCTTTCCTGAACCAGTTTCACCTATGATTACTACGACAGGGTTCTGCTCCACTGTTTCTACAATTTGCTCTTCGAATTGGAGGATTGGAAGGTTCGCCATTGATTGATCAGTTCAGCGGTTGAAGCTGAAACAAGAATCGGGAAAAGCAATTCTAGGGTTTTCAAGTGCTTTGCCCGCCAATTTTTTCCCCTCCTGATTCTCACACTTGTCTGCTCGGTTTTCCCCCCTTATTTTTGTGGCTCGAGTCCAGAACCAGAGCAAAAAAGGTAGAGAGACAACAAGCGGGTTAAGGCCGATCGGTTTGAGGGAATTTGGTTTCATTTTACGGTAAAGAAAAGGAAAAACCTATGGGTACCGACCAAAATACCCAGAAAATGTACCGATCGTTTTCTGGGATCCACTTTTGGATCCCACATGCATGATCCAATCCGTTCATTCATCTTAGAATGCGATTCCGAGGGGACTAATTTCAGCTCAGTCGGACGGCTAGAAGTGGTTGATTCAAAGTCCCACCGTTTCAATCTAAAGATTTTTTTATTGAAACGGTGGGACTTTGGATCAGCCACTTTTAACCGTCCGATTGAGCTGAAATCTCACGGGGCCCTCGGAATCGCATTCTAAGATGAATGAACGGATCGGATCGTGCGTGTGGGGCCAAAAAGTGGGTCCCAGAGAACGGTCGATACATTTTCTGGGTGTTTTGGTCGGTACACGTAGCATTTACGTAAATATATATTACAATTCCAGTTTAGGTTCAATCCGGACTCGGGTTTGGGTATTGGTGCATAGATATTTTATAAAATCGAGACGAACAAAGACCGTAAAGTTTTGTAAATTAAAAGTCAAAATCCAACTTATCATAATAAAAGCGAACTTCAAGGTGAAGAAAGAGAAAAGGCAAGGAAGATGGAAAAGTGCTACAACAGTTGGAGGTTACTAATTTGTATGCGTCGTCATAAAGTTACATTCACCTAAGAAAATTTTCCCTCTGATATAGAAAGAACTCTTCTTGAATCTGTTAGGGCAAAACGCGATCGACCTCCAAAACATGACACATCACCGGTTGCCCATAGTGACACAAGAGCTGGTCTCTTGTATCGAACCCTTATTTTTTGGCACGTGTGTAAAGCCAAATGTGAGGTACTTTGAACACAAAAAAGAAACAAACTAAAACTACACAAAAAACTATCTTATAAATCAAAAGAAAATGAAAAACACAATAAAAAATCAATTAGAAAAAGACAAAAGAAAGTTTACCGGAAATAGGTCGGCAGAGCTTCGGCAAGGTCATCGGGAAAGTATCATCGAGAGGAACCTGACTTTGACTCTTCAAAGGGTCGACAATAGTGACCCGAGACCTTATAAGATCGCCACTAATGCGAAGCAAGACCGTGGCCGTTGTCCTATCATGAATGAGACCCAGCGGAAAAAGAATTCGATAGTCTACGGCACAACGCTGTCTCAACAACCTGCCCATAGCAGATGAGGTGGCTGGAGAGGAGGAAGGTAACCAACAAGTCCATCCTCTTTCTCCTCCAGTACATGCCCCTCCAATTGTTCAGGCTTCTTCGGCTACACCCCCTTTACTTGGTCTATGATTTCTGAGCACTGCCAGACCTTACATCATGAGCACTTGAATATGCATGCTGCTCAAGACCATTTCTGTCAGCGTTTTGACACTTTCGAGTGAATCAAGTCCAACTCCTTCTTTAATGATTATGAAACCCAATGGACGCTTCGGGCCATACTTCACTAAGAACATTTGCCTCCGTTTGTCCCTCCTTATCATGATCCTTTTGTTCTCCCATATCCTTGGACTGACAGAGTGAGTAGAGCTGGGAGGGGAAGTGGTGGCGGTGATATGGACTTTAATTTTGATGACGAGGGGTAGTTTATTACCTGTTGGTGATAAATTGTACGGTGTTTGTGTTAGTCTTTTGAGTCGTAGGATTTGTTATGTCTTTTTATTTCCTTAGGTTCGTTATGTTTGTTTATTATATTTGCTTGCTTGTTTGTTGCTTTGTTGTTGGGTAACCCTTGCAGGTCTATTATGCCATGGAGATGGCTCCTATTATGTGGGGTGCCTCGTTGTTTTTTGTTTCTTTATTTAAAAACGAAAAACAAAAAACAAAAAAAATTGAAAACTTTAAAAACACCAAAAACATGGAAAATTTGAAAATGAAAAAAAAAAAAGTGAGTCTTGGCTGTTTTCGTTAAAAGCTGGCAGGTTTGCATGGACTCATTGGGTATTCAAACATGAGTTAGGATATTCACTTCTTTGATATGTGGCAGTATCTTGGTTCATTACGCTGACTCTTATTAAGGTAGTTCATGGCATCTATGCTCGATCGGTACTTTGCACTTCATTCTAGCTAGCATGTTTACAGTCTTGGTAGATGAGTATATGGATTTGAGGGACAATTGTGGAGACTTAACCTTTGTGAGCTTTAAAGTCATTCTTTCATTAGAGAGTATTTTTTACATTTACTCTTGCATAATTCTTGAGAGCCCACATTGGTTTTTGCTAAGTCTCATTATTCATGTTTGTTTAGTTGAATGTCGGGAATACATCATTTTAGGCCACATTGCACACTTGAAGGGTTTTGTTGTACTTGGGAAAAGATTTTAGGCCATCTTTGTTATTTGAGCTTGTTCGTTTCTTTCCTTTACACACTTCTCCCTAGTTTGCCAATTTGAGTCTTGAAAAAGGAAAAAAAAAAAAAGAGACATACAATCTTTTTGTTAAAATCCATGGCTAAATGTCTTGAGAATATAAGCTTCGAATTGATTGATTGATAGGCTAAATTGAAGGAAAATATTGGAGGTTTGAGTGAGTTCTAATGCTTCATGTCATGATATGCCGTTGAGGAAGAGAAAAATGAAAAAGAAGAGAAGACTACAATCAAAATGAAAAGAAAAGGAGGTTGAAAATGAAATGAATTAAAAGGGGTAGTGTTATTGAAGTCGGGGGAAAGAATTAAAAGAATTGGCAGAAGAAAGGGGCTAGTCATTGAATATGAAGCCCAAAAGTCTTGCCTTGTGTGATTGTTTGCCTATTCTCAGACTTGATTTGTTTCTAACCCTAGCCGTCATACACATAATCCTTGCCTCCATACACGTAATCCTTAACCAATGCTACAACAAAAAATAAAGTCATAATTGATCTTGGGTGCGGCATGGCTTGACTTGTGTGTTTGATGTGAGGAGTTGTGATGTGGTTGTCATATATTTTCCGGTGTTTGGCATTCCATTCATGAGACTATGAGTCTTTATTGTTGTACCATCTTTCAAGGTCTTGTGTATAGATATTTTGGCTTGTCTATCTTACTCTTCCACACATACATGTGAGAGTACATATTGCACAAGTATATGAGAGTTTCATTTATTGAGTGCAAAAACTCGGTGAGATTTGAGTCGAAGCTTGGTTCTGATAGAAAATTGAGCGATCACTTGCTCTTATATTGGGGTTGTGTCCATGTTAGCTAATTCACACACACGCCGAATAGGGATGCTAATGAATTTTTTTATGAGTTGATAGTGTTTTGAACTTTGCATACTCTTTATATCATTGCGGTGGATCTGCTAACTTGTGTCGTGCTTGAATTTGTGTGAGAAGGTTGAGTTGATATGAAATGAAAAGGGAATTTACATGTGTTTTGTGGTAGTCAATGCTGAAAACCCTCAGGAGACCTTATTTGTCCTACCGGGGTTACTCATGGGTTTAAAGGGCGAGTCGTACTTCCTAAGTATGACCGTGTATCCCTTCAAGAGTGGGGTAGTTAGTTGTAGTTGTTGTTTGTCTTTGCTCAAGAATTAGCAAAGTGTAAGTTGGGAGGGCGTGATAGGAGCTTAAAGGTGAACTTTTAAGCTCCCCTAACATATCTTTGGTAAGTCCATTTTGATGTTACTTCGGTATTGATACCCTTCATTTGCATTACATGTGTTGAGAGCTGGTTATAATGGTTTTGGAGCTAAACAGTGAGAGTTGGAACTCATGGCCATAGCCCATAAGCTAGGTGAAGCAAGCCAGGTTTGAAGGCAAAATGGGAGGAAGACGGCCCCAAAATACTTAAATTTGTCTGGTTGCACCTTAAATCCAACTAGACAAAGTCTAAAAACTCAATATCAGATTCATTTTCCAAGCCATATGTCCAGTCCATCCAACCGGACAAGTTTTGTCATCCAACCGAAGAAGCCACCTTTCAACGAGATTAGCCAACTTTACCCTTTTCCTTTGGCTTTTTTGTAACTAGAATGGGCAACTTTGTATTTGGAGCATATATAAGTCTTTTGGGGACATACTTTCCTGGGATCAAAATAATTTGTGAAAGCAACAAAATCAAATGGAATGCGAAAGAACTATCGACAATCAAATAAAATACAAAATTTCGGCCGTTAAAAAAAAATGAAAATGTGATACGATTAGGTCACCTGCTTCACTTAAAATCCTATATGACAACCAATCAATTATAGCCACTTGTCGCGTCCGCAACCCTCCTCGTGATAACCCATCCTGTCCTCGTGAAAACCCATTCTGCAATATAAGATAAGATAAGATACCCTATAGGGGTATATTATCGCTAACACTCACTCTTAATAATAAGTTGAAAATATAGTATTACTTTACTATTAATTCAGGGGAATAAATGGGATTCCTAATTAGAGTTGTGAGTGCCCAGTTAAGGAGGTTGTGTCAACGTAGTTGGTAGTACAATTTTTTTTGGTTGATTAAAACTGTTTATAAAAACAGTTTCGGGATAGTATATTAACAAAAAAAATTCAGATAAGCTTAATGTTACTTTGTGATAATTATCTCTTATTATAAGTTTAATCGCAACAAACACTAATTAACAAATTCAGTCATGTTTTTCAAGTCCTGGAGTACTATTTATCTATTTTTACATCCAAAGAGTTACAATAACAACACACTACATTAAACGTGAAGCCCACAACAAAGAAACCAAATCCAATAAAATAATAATTGCACGCGAAAGAAATAAAATAATACTGAAAGACTCTTAATACGAAAGAATTACTAATCAAATCTTAATTTCGCCAAGATTTGACTCATAAACTTGAAAATAGAGCGTATGAGAGTGACTAATTAAACGAGCCCTTGTTAAATAATACGTCGTAGACAATTAACGTCATCTAATCATAAAAAATTTCCTCCTTGATGACCTAATTGTGACCCCGATGTGCAAATAATCCATGACAAATTAACATCATCCTATTATTATATATTTAGTCACCTAATTTCGTTACACTCGTAAAATGAATAACCCATTTTTAAATTAACATACTTTTTGTCAACTCTATCTTCAGTTGGTGTTGCAATGGTGGTTTTAGCTGATTGCCAATCCGCAACAATTGCAGTGAATTCTTCGGTGGTGATGGAGATTAGTGGTTTCACGATGGCTTTGAAGGGGTATAAAAGATTCATATGGCAGTGATTGCTGAGACAAGATGATAAAATGAGTTATCGACAACTTGACAAAAGCGGAAAAATAATTAAAAGCGTGGAGAATCGCTAATGGTTCTTGCATATATAGAAACACTGAATAATCACTCACGAAAGAGAAAGAAACAAACTTTGATTTGGATCAACTGATGTGGATGGTTGAACCTGGACAAGGGGTTGCTGCTGTGCAGCGGTTGTTGTGCGTGCAAGATGAAATCTGGGCCGTCCATCCGAGCAATGGACGGCTCGGATGGTGCACAGCCGGTGCTGTGCACCCGCTGCACAGCAGCAACCCCAAATCCGGTTGAACCTCTCCTTTTGACTTGTAGATTATCTTTTATCATTTCAATGCCTTGGTTTTTGTTGGGCTATTTTTCAACGCAATTAAGTTGTTATTAAGCCATTATTAATTCAGAAAATTGATAGGTGAAGGATAGACAACTCAAGCCTAGCTCATGTCTTAATATAATTTTGAAAAGGGTGGTACTTTTCTTTGAAAATAGAGTAGAAAATAAATTAATTAATGAAGGAGATGAAAGCAAATGAATGATGATACAAGCTTAATTATTTCACATCTACTTCACCATCTGTTCAGATGTCCAGGAATTGTTGTAGACATGATTCATCAACAACGCCAACACACATTTTTGGTAGGTTTCCTTTCATTTCAACAAAGAGAGTTGAAAAAGTGATTTTTAGCTTGGCCTTTTTTCCTTTTTTTTTTTCTTTTAAAAGGGAAAAGGTGAATTCATATCCTAAGTTAATCATAGGATTTTAGACCCGTACCAATCACCCATAGATTTCTATTGCTCCATTATGACATGAGCAAAATAAAGTACTCTATTTTTTATTTTTTTTTATACAATCTAGTACACAGGACAATTATTGTGTAAATAAGTTTGATCTTGCGACCGTATACTAATAAAGAAATGAAATTGGCCTTGTTTAAAATGTGAGCTTTTGAGGGTGGGATAGGAGATAGATTGGCATGAGACTCAAAATTCTGTATTTGTTGCCTTTAACTTGGATGAGATTTCAAATCCCCACCCATTTTTTATCCTAATTTGTACGGGATTTCCCTCTATTGGCCATGTACTATAACAAAAAAGTACTTTCCAAAGGTTATATCCCTTTGAACACATTGGATATGGATTTTCTATATCCATTAATATTTTGAGCAATATCTAAATGGATTCCATATCCCAGTCATATCCCAAGGGATTCTATATCTCATCATTATATCTCCGGTCAAATAAACGTGGCTAAAGTTCAACTTTTTGACAAGCCCTTCTCAAGTTCGATACGTCGTAGGTGCTATCAACTCTTTTGGAGCCAGTCCATATAAAGCTTTTGTTTTGACTTTAAATGGGGCTCCCGCTAGTAGACGGTGAGATTTGTCTCCCATGATTAATTGAGGTGCGCGAAAGTTGGTCTAAACACCTAGTTATAAAAATAAAAAAATTCTTTTTGACGAGCTCATTTGCCATGTGAGAGTGAAAGTGTCTCCATATCACAATCAAACAACCAAAATCCGCAAGAGCGAGGATTGAGAGCATGAACATAATATGAGATTGAAAGCGGGAGCGCAAAACATCTTGAACAATTATATTTAAGTACCAGACTACCACCACGAAGGCAGTGTGACTTGTAATTTTGCGATCCGGGGGAGTGTTACACAAGCTTGTGCTGCACAGCGTGTTGTGCGTTCCCTTCCGGCGCCGCGCCGATATCGTTCCGACGATCGGAGATGGCCACCGCGTAGAGCTCGTTGAGTACTACAACAAGTCTACAAGTGTACCAAAAATCAAGTCTATCGGATACCGTTAAGTGCCTCATCGGAACACAAATAACTTCAAAAAAAATGGATTCGATGGTTTTATCCAGTGTTTCAAGTTCTACGTGCTATGATATTTTTTCAAGTTATATATGTTCTGATGAGGCACTTAACGATATCCGATGGAGTTGATTTTTTGGTATGTTTGTAGTACTTGACGAGCTTTATACGATGAACACCTCTGATCGTCGGAACAATGCCGGCGCGGCCCAGAAGGAGCCGCACAGCACCTCCCCGGTTCCGTAATTTTGCCTCAAAGAAGACAAAAATCCACATTTTCTTTCGCCAAAATTTGTTCTTATTTTTTTGTAGCGCACATGATATGCTGCATATGCACATGCACCTCTAAAATATCCAGTGTTTCACCCCGCCGTAGGTCAGAAGGAACATTCAGAAGAACCCGTGTGAGCTACATATACTTTACGGCATGGGATCATTTTCTTCCCCATCCTCTCTCTCTCTCTCTCTCTCTCTCTCTCCCTCCCCTTTTCTAATCACTCTCTCCTTTTCACACTTTGACCACCACACAAGAAGGGAATAAAACTTAAAAATAAAGTGAAGAAAAAGATGCAGCCATAGCAGCTGAGAAGTAAAGAACAGAGTGATTACACCTTTCTTCTGCTTTTCTCCTCCAATCCCAAGTAAAGGAAAAAAAAAACCCAGTTACCCATTCTTAATCTGGTTATATGCATCTGTATGTATTTCTTACATAATCAAAGTTTGGTGCTTTACAATGGCTGCATTGCCTTGATTGACACAGTGTTCCATCATTGATTGAGATTTCTACTTTATATTGGGTTGCTGATTATGAAAGTTGTGCTTTTTGCTTTATATTTTCTTGGATTAGCAGCTAGATTTCTGGTTAGAGTATTGATGGTTGAAGCAAATCAATGCGTTTTGACCACAATCCAAGGTTTGGGTTCGATTGATCTCAATTGGGTATCTCTGTCGCTCATTTGCTAGAGTTCTAGTTCATCTTCTGTGGACCCACTCCAAGTCCAATTTGGTGATCCAACCATTCATGTTGTAGGTTTCGCTCAGAAGGCTCGATTTTTGCATGAATGATCTTCTTAGCAGACAGCACAAGATGAACAGTTTAGTCCGGTTTATTAGGACTCTCTTCGTTACCCAAAAAACAAAGAAAGATGAACTGTTTTGATGATTGAGATGGATCGCAGATTGGCTCACAACTGGCCAATTTTACTATGAAGTTCATAATTTGAACTTTGGTGAAAATTGGTCTCAGTGGGTTGGGAGGGGCATGCCCAAAAGGCTCAATAATTTGTTGTGGACCTTGTGGTGACTTTACTAGAACTTTGGGAATCCAATATTAGTTTGATCTTGTTGAATGAACTAACTTTTGTCACATTTTGTCAAAATTCAGTTCACGTTTTCTGCATCTTAGCTATCAGATGTGAAATTAAGTGACACAGTTACGTGATCCGATATCGATGTTTAATTGTCGTGCTTATGTGCCTTTTCCGGTACTGATTTCTTTACAATGCTTTCAGTTTCACTTTGGTAATGTCTTATTTAGGTGAACCTTGTTATGGGATCCTTCTATATTTTCATACGAACTGCAAGTTTCCATGTCATATGCTTATGCTGGTTCTGGTTTCTTTATGTGCATCAGTTAGTACATTTTAGTTATGTTCATATTGAGCTCGCTTTTTTGCCATCTGGGCTGTGCAATGTAAATTGAAGTGACCTCTCTATGTTTTTTCCTCGTATATTTTCGCCTTAGGTAATGAACTATTATTCTGATTTTGGTTTCTTCATATGCTTTCAGTTACAATTTAGTACATCGACATAAGAGCTATTGTGGTCGATCAAAATCCAGTTACAGCATTGTGATTAGCCATTTTCTCTCCAATTATGGTTCTTGGTCTGAGATCGAAAAACCGAAAAGGCAGTTCTGTTCAAGTTGATTACTTTGTCAATGTGCATGAGATTAAGCCTTGGCCCCCACATCAGTCTCTTAAATCTGTTCAGTCGGTTTTTCTGCAATGGGAAAACGGTGATCAGAATTCTGGGTCCTTTTCTGCTGTTGTGGGCAATGACAATATTGAATTCAATGAGTGTTTTGCGCTTCCGGTGACACTATGTCAAGAAAAGAGGGCCCGCGATCACTTCCAGAAGAACTGCTTGGAGTTCTACTTGTATGAAACTCGAAAGGACAAAGCAGCAAAAGGTCAACACTTGGGAACGGCCGTAATAAATCTGGCAGATTATGGAATTATAAAAGAACATTCAGGCATCAGCACTCTTGTGAACTGCAAGAAGAGTTCTAAGAATGCAGCTCAACCAGTTTTGTATGTCAGTGTGAGGCCATTTGATAAGGATAGCTCCAACCCATCACCAAATGGAAGCTTATCAAAAGAGGCATCACTGGACAAGGATGGAGGAGAATTGGTTTCAAAGTTGATGAAGGAAGTAAACGACGATGAACTTGAGATTGCTTCTTTTACGGATGATGATGTGTCCTCACATTCTTCACGGACCACTTCCTCTTCTGCTTTTGAGGCTAATAAAGATCCATTTTCTCATAATAAAGAGGTACGCTTGTCTTAAATTTCTATCTGATTTTAATCCGTGCTCATTTTTTGCAAATCATTTAATGTGGCTAAATATGCAGACGTTTTGTTGAGTATTAGTTGGAGACAATAACGATCTCTATCTGTTAAGCTGTGGAATGGTAGTTAAACTTGAGCCAGCCCTGTGGTGCATGCTTCATATCGATCCCTCCATTTATTTAGTCCGAGGTGCATGTGAAAATTGCTATACTTCCGTATACAGTCGGTTGGAGAAGTAATGGTGAGCATGCATGATAGAAATACTAGATCATATCACTACAATAAATAGCTTCAATGTACTTCCAAGAGTAAGATTACTAACCCACCTAATTGTGGGTGGGTGTGTGTGTGTGTGTGAGAGAGAGAGAGAGAGAGAGAGATAGAGAGAGAGTAATGGCAGTAATTGCTGTCATCCTGTAGCATTGCACAGGAAATGGTAGAAGCGAATCTGTTTAATGATTTAGAGTGTAATTGATAAATTCAGCAGCTAGAAGATTGCCTGAACAACTGACTGGGAGTTTGCACCCTTTGTTATCAGCAACCTTGTCCCAGATTTAGGGAATTTCATAACTAATCATGCTTATTTGGTGAAATTTCCTGACAGGAAATTTACCCATCTTTTAATCTTCTTTCTCTGCGGCCCTGCCTATAGCGATCATGTTATGACTGAGTCTACCAACTACAAGAAAAAACGGGAATAGGAATTTTCACCAATGATTGTTCATTACAGGTTGCTGATGGACGAGGGAAAAGTCAAGAAAATGCTCAACAATCTGCTAGAGACCATGTTGCTGGAAAAAATGCATCAGAAGTTGCACCCTCCGACGGATATACTCGAAAGGGTTCAAACGTTGTCCTTGCAAGCTCCATTAGTTCTCAAGCCAGTGGAGATCGCTATGAACAAGTTGTGACACACAGCAAAAATAGCCAGCCCGACACTACAACTTTTAATGAGGTCCATGTGGATCTAGTGGATGACACAGATAAAAGGGATCTACGAGAATATGGACAGGTTAAAGCGAGTGTGAAAGAGATGAAGAAATTGTTGGAAAATAAATCCTCACTTGACGCTACCAGGAAGCATGCTACGCTAAGGAGTGAGACTGCTACATTCAGCAGAAGAGATGGAGTGGAGAGCACAGCCATAACCAATAATAAGCTAAGGCATATAAATTCTGTTCAGCTACCTCTTACCTCAGCAAGAACCAGTGAATTCACTGACAGAAGTCAGAATACGGAAAAAGCAAAGGAAGTACATACACTGGAAAGTGCTTATAACAATGGCACACCTAATGAATCTACTGAAGGAAACAAACCTAGCAATGGTTTTTCTGACAGAAAATTTGGAGCGGAGAGCACCGCTGTGACTAATAAGCTAAGGCACACGAGTTCTGTTCAGCTGCCTTTTACCTCTGCAAATACCAGTGAGTTATCTGACGGAAATCTGAATATGGAAAAAGGAATGGAAGTACATAAACCGAAAAGTGTTGATACCAATGGCACATCTGATGCAGCTTTAGGAGGAAACAAACTGAGCGATGGTATCTCTGATAGCAAAGTTGGAATTGAGAGCACCACCGTAAGGCCCATAACCACTAATAAGCTAATGCATAGGAATGCTGTTCAGCTACCTTCTACCTCGGCAAAAAAGAGTGAATTCTCTGACGGTAATCAGAATACAGAAAAGCGAAAGGAAGTACGTAAACCAGAAAGTGCTTATAAAAATGGCGCATCCAATGCAGCTACTGAAGGAAACAAGTCTAGCGATGGTATTTCTGAAAGCAAATTTGAATGGAAGTCCAGAGTCGAGATGCTTGAGGAAGAGTTGAGAGAAGCTGCTCTTGTTGAGGCTGCTCTTTATTCGGTAGTTGCTGAACATGGCAGTTCCATGATCAAGGTGCATGCTCCAGCCAGGCGTCTCTCTAGATTCTATCTTCATGCTTGCAAAACCATGTCCCATGCGAAAAGGGCAAATGCAGCAAGTGCTGCTGTCTCTGGGTTAATTTTGGTTGCTAAATCATGTGGAAATGATGTCCCGAGGTAGGTATTAATTATTTAAATCAGCACTTGCTAGATTGGTATGTTTATGCGTACTTCCTCACTCTGCACAATTCCGTAATTATTTAAATTATGTCTCTGGGTTAATAGATATGCTTCATTTCCTATAGGGGTGACATGAAAAGCTAATCGTCAATGGGTGACATGAACCACATGTTGGAGGGGTTAGCAAAAGCTCCATAAATGCTATCACAGAGAAATCCCATAGCACTTTTTTTAAACAAAATGAATTGTTACAACTGACTTGCATTTAACTTCCTCAAGTTTGAAAACATAAGTCGAAAAAATTAACGTACTTAATAGCTCTTTGTAGACCTGGTTATTGGATTACATTTTCATCTTTCACTTAGTTTTCTTCATTTGTTTCCTTTGTGTTTGTTAGTGTGTGTGTGTGTGTATGGTTGGGGGGCTGCTATTGGCATGTTCTTTCCTTTTTTTGGTGGTCTTCCTCTTTGTGGTGTTTCTTTCTCTCTTTTCCTTTATCAATATGTTTCTTGTTGATATTTCAACTGAATCTGCTGTAATTCATATAGGTTAACTTTCTGGGTGTCAAATTCTATAATGTTAAGAGCAATTGTCAACCAGTCAGTTCAGAAAACACCACTGCCTGAGGAATTAAATAAAAGAACCAATGGTGGTGGAAAGGGGTCAGGTGGAAGATATTCTCTGAAACGGGATACGTTATCTTCCACTAAGAAACAAAAGAATCATCCACTGCAAGAATTAGGTGACTGGGAAAACCCACAAACATTTGTGGTTGCATTGGAAAGAATTGAAGCTTGGATCTTCTCCCGAATCGTTGAGTCAGTTTGGTGGCAGGTTCTGTCTACTTCTTCTTCTTCGCCATCAACAAAGTTGTGTTTTAAGTCAGATGCCGTTAATTTTACTGACTGATTTATTCTTTTCCCATACAGACTCTGACCCCACATATGCAGTCCGCGGCAACAAAGACTAGAGGTTTAAGCTCAAGAAGAAGTAAATCCATTTTGGGTGATCAAGAGCAGGGGAGTTTCTCCATAGAGCTTTGGAAGAAGGCTTTTAAAGATGCCTTTGAAAGGCTTTGTCCCATTCGAGCTGGAGGGCATGAGTGTGGCTGCTTGCCTCTGCTTGCTAGATTGGTATGTTTATGCGTCACAATTCCATTCCTCACTCTGCAGCTCATGATTGGTCTTTAGATGTGGAAACTTGTGATGTGATGCATATGCATGGCAACACATAAATAAACCAACTAGATTTGTCTAAAGGTGCAAAATCTTTATGCATATGTTTAAGCCTTGTATAGTTGATACAGTCATGTTTCTCGATGATCTCCCCAAATGTAAGGAAGCAATTCAAACAAAACTTTGATGCCCTTTGATCTTGATGTTTAGAACTCACTATAAGATGAATGCTTATCTTTTGATTACTTGCTCTGATTTGTGAATTGCTTGATTTTACTGGCCGACTATTTGTAGTTTCGTTGTGGGAGTGGAAAACATTGAACAGTCTTATGTGTGTGGCTAAGACTTAATAGCTAGTATTCTGCAAACCAACAATGTTAATGAATACAAGAAGAATGTAAAACCATTCTGAACTTCAGATCGCATCGGTTTATTTTGCAGCACAAAGTTCTGGAGCAAGGCAGGATTACATTTTGCATTTTCGTTGAGTCACCTGTTTTTAAAGTATGAGATAATACCTCAGGTAAATGGGTGATAGTCCATGTTTATGTCTGACACTTTTTCATTATGTTTGTAGGTAATGGAGCAGCTAGTGGATAGACTAGATGTTGCAATGTTCAATGCCATTCTTCGTGAATCAGCTGAAGAAATACCTACAGATCCTGTCTCTGACCCCATTAGCGATCCTAGGGTGCTTCCAATTCTTGCCTGTCGTTCAAGCTTTGGTTCTGGTGCACAACTAAAAAATGCTGTGAGTAACACTCTGGTGCGCTTATCTATATTCAGTCAAAGGGTGCTAACAGTTTACCTACTCATGGAAACCGTTATAATGACCTATTATATCTAGCTATTTCAGTAGGGGGGGCTTCAGGAGGAAATGATACTGGGTCAATATTGTATTATAGGAAATTTGTTATGAATTACGAATCAATCAGTTCTAATCACTTATGGTTGACAGATACAGAGGAACAAATGACTTACATAAGCAGTCATATTTTCAATTGGTTGCTTCATTCGACTCCTAGCCTAAACAAAGGGCTGGAAAAAATTCCTGAAAAGCAACGGAATAAACATTGGAATGCTTTGATTGGATGCAATATAAGATCCGTTCAAAACATGCAGCGTCGGATATACAGATACTGTTTTGGTAAAAGATACTGAAACGCAAAGATAATGTCTTATCTTAGAAATAAAAAGAAGAGAATAGATTGTCTATTTTTGTACTACATAGGAATATTATATTTTGCCTTCTGACCAATCTCTAAACTGCAAGAATTATCTGAACTGTGTCAACAACCAAAAGTTATTTCTACTTCTCCTTAATGAATGTTATTTTGGTCGTGGCTGGTAGATTGGGAACTGGTCCAGATGGCTTTCGGATCTGTTTGGCATTGAGGATAATGACTCAGCTGAAGATGAGACTAATAATCATGATGACGACAGTGAAATGGACTCTGGAAAATCTTTCAAAGCTTTCCGTCTGCTCAATGCATTGAGCGACCTCATGATGCTTCCAACTGAAATGCTTGCTGACAGCTCCTTGAGAAAAGAGGTAAAGTCCATGCAAACTGTTGATTACCTTTTTCTTGGTTCTATACTGTTTCCAAAGAAAAGGAAAGGTCTCTAATCTCTGTTCACTGTTTGAAATCCTACTATCTGTAGGTATGCCCTACGTTCTGTGCATCGTTGATCAAGAGGGTCCTCAGCAACTTTGTTCCGGATGAGTTCTCTCCACACCCAATTCCAGCAGCTGTACTTGAGGCCCTGGATGTTGAGGTTGGTTCATCCTTGTTCTGTTTGTTAATGCATCTCTGAGAATGTACAGCAATAGAGCATACATACTTCTGGAGGGAGTCGCATCAGTATCCGTATTGATTGCCGATACTACTCAGATACTTGAGATATATGTAGGATACTTCCTAATGAAAACCTTTTCTTGTTAGCTCTGAGAAGTTTTGGATATTTCTCAGATGCTCTACATAATAAAACTATCGTCCGGCATTTATTCTCACGTTATACGCATGGCCTTAAGACTGTATTTGATGGCACTCGTACACGAATACTTTTCAATACTTATTTTTCTCAAAGAATAATAACATAATTACTTAAAACTTTAATGGAATACCCGAATTTTAGATTTATCCGTTCGATGTATCCTTAATGTGCCATACATGTTCCGTTTCAAGTAATGGAGGAGGAAGTCCAGCTCTTCTACTGATTAACTTTGTCAGTTTAAACTGTCAAAAATAGTCGATAATTCATACTTATTCCTTATTATTGCTACGTTTGTAGAGCGAATAATAGAGTAAATTTTACTGTTGATGTTTCGCTTCAGTATTCTAGTTTTCTAGATTTAAGCATAATCACCGCACCCAAATCCCACACCTGCATCTGTGCATAAGATTATTTCCTATGGTTGATGAGGTAAACATTGTCTCGTAATATTTTTACGCTTGTATTGATCAAGGATGCTGAGGAAGCTACCGGAGAGTTGGTAACCTTTCCATGCGTTGCAACGCCTACAGTCTATTCACCGCCTCCAGCAGCTTCCCTCACAGGCTTTATAGGAGAAGTGGGAAACCAAACTCTTCAGCGAAGAGGATCTTCGCTACTAAGAAAGTCATATACGAGTGATGATGAGCTTGACGAGCTTGATTCGCCCATGACTTCTATCCTCATCGACAACTCTAGGATTTCCCCTTCTTCATCGAGACTTGCCTCTATGCCAAAGGGTGGTCGAAATATTGTGAGGTATCAACTTCTACGCGAAGTATGGAAAGATGGTGAATAGAAGAGCTTTTTGTCATTTAAGTACTTCTGTATATATATGCTTCTTGTTTGATAATAGCCTTTTGAGGTTATTACACTCTAAGAAATAACGCTCCTAGCTTTTTTCCTGTATCATATAGTAGGAGGACTCGGGCTTGCATCTGAATAATGAGAAATGGAGATCATTACCTACACGTGAATATATCTCAAATGTGGAGATTAAGATGTCATTTCAACTGAATTTCATGCATCCAAGGGGAAAAAAAAACAGCCTTAGAATTTATTGAGTAACATTTGGAGGGAGAAAGGTTTCTTTACCAATTGGGGAAAGTTGTTGAACTTAGTACTCAAACAAAGACTGCTCTGTTTTTTTCTGGTTTCTTCCCTTAAGGCTATGTTTGGATGCTCATAATCTTAAGATAGGAATAGAACTTAATTACTACTAAAAGCCTGGTAATTCAATACTTGAAATAATTGCATTCCATTTTTGGATTGATTTAGTAAACTTATTGAGAAAATATTTACTTTCAGAACCTTTTAGTGAATATTTTTGGTTCTATGATCAGGTTTACTATAGGAAAGAGAAGGGAGCAGATTCTCATTTTATTTGGAAATTTAATTCTTGATTGGATACGTCATCGGCAACCACATTTCTATTTCATCCTGTTTCAAACATACGAATACAAAAATGTCAGGTCACATTCCCAGCCTTATTTCAAACGTAGGAATCAGGAGAAAACATCACATTCCCATTCTTCCTCAAAATTCCTGTCATCCAAAGCAAGCCTTATAACCATATCGATACCCTAGTATTTAATTCTCTGAAATACGTAAATCAATCAACAACTGCATCATCAAACAGCCCGGAGTGAAATTGCCATTGTGAGGCTCAAATTGCTCCAAAGAAACATGTGGCAAGCAGATACAATCAGGTTACTCATTAAAAGGAGTTGGATTCGACAAGGTTACTCACGACTCCTAAAAATTAAGGTCCCTAATAGGGTGTTTGAAATCCTCTCACGAAAATCCAGGGGAATTCAGTGTCGGTGTAATTCACCTTTTTTTTCGATGCAAAGGAAATGGACTAAAGAAACAAGAAGCACAACAGCCTACACTATCTCAAAAACAGTTCCAAGCACAACAGAGAGAACAAAACAAACAAACAAACAAGCAAGCAGCTAGCATTGGACCAACTTCCTCCGGCACACTGACGAGAATGACAAACTTGGTATCTTGGTCCGTTCTCATCTTGGCCGAAGCATCGGCTACTCAATCTCCCCAACGGATAGTATGTGCAACAGAGCAATTTGCTTGGGCCTACATGGCTTTGCATTATTCATCAGCCGCTTGATTACACTCCCTCAGAGCATGTCCAATGGAGCATCCACATCTCTCCACTGGGGCTCTGCAGTCAATTATTAAGCTCCTGTGAGGTGAATGATTCGGTATCCCCTTGGTGAGGAGAGAGTGAGCAATTCCTGAATCTGATTCTGCTTATGGAATGCTCTTAATTGCCTCACGATCACGTGCAATAATGCCAGATATGCGCCAAAAGAATCGAAAAACATGCACTAAGAAATGAAGGTGTGTCCCTTGTCTCAATGGGCTTTAACATGGCATTCTTGTTCCAGATTCCTGAAAAAATACATCATGTAAAAAGTCCACACCATGATTATTCTTGAAGTCCCATGGTCAAAAGTTTATTGATACTTAACCAACCAATACTTGCTTATATTTACTTCAAATGCCGAAAAAGGACAATGAAGAAACGGGGGGGGGGGGGGGGGAAAGATCAGGAAGACAGAATCTGCATTTCAGAACAGGTAAGATTGTGGGCATTGTCTCATGCTCTGTTGCTATGTATACAACCAGCTTGAAGTGGTGCAAGGATCAGTGGAATCGCACGTTTGGGACTATGATTGTGCGTGTATCCGAGAGAAAAAAAGAGAGACCTCATCTGTGTATCTATTCTATTAGCAAGCAGAAACTACCAGTATCACATATTAAAGTCAACTCTGCATCTTTATGTCTAATTATATGAGTGGAGAGAGGTGAAAGTCTTTATCTTCAGCACTCAGAGCATTTGAAGTTATCCTTGCACGTCTTACAACTAGAGTAACTATTGTCTTTTCTTAATCTAAGCTTCTATTGCCACAACAAACTTTGTCTTCCAATGTTATGCGATCATTTGCGGAATAAAGTACTTCGTTGAGTGACTCATACCTTAGGTTTGATCAGTGTGCAAAAAGGAACCGTGGGTATTGGTGATAATTCGGGAAGGGTTAATGAGAAGACAAGGACAACCACGTGTGAAAAGGAATGTGTTCAAGGGGAAATGCATCTGCAAGGTTGAAGAACCGAGTTGGAAATTTGAACATCATATCCCTATTTGCATCATCCAAATATGTTGACTTAAACTATAAATAAATGTAAACTAATAAAAAAAACTGAGAATTAAAAATCTGAACAGAAATTTGAGAGTAGCACTTCACAATTCTCATAGAGCAAACTCACATGCTCAAAAGAATCGCTTGAGAATATTTTCAGACTCTTGGCTGCGGGTTACATAAATGTTTCTTTGAATAAAGAATTAGGATAAGTTTTAACCAACAGCAAAAAGGTTCCAATTGCAGTCACCATATATAGGAACTGAAGAACTCACTTGGCACCGGGAGTAATTGGTTTACTTAGACGTCCATCTCTGCCGCTGCAACAACAAAAAATAATCTGCATCTCAAGCAAACATACAGAACTTCTTTCGTTCTTAAAGCGTATATTTCTCTCAGAACTCTCTGTCTATGCGTCTTGTTCCCAATGCTAAAACGAATACAAGATAACAACAATGTGTAATATTGCAAGGTATTCACTTTTTTGGTTCTAAGGTAAAAAAGAAGTTATGTGCAACTTTGGTGCATGTGAAACAGATAACAAAGCAGTTATTGGGAGTGTGGAACACAACTTTTGACTTCGAGAGAGGAAAAACAAAGTGCATATTATAAATTCTCTAATTTCCAAAAGCATTGGAGCTTCCTTTTTCGGATATCTCATCTATATGGAAAAAGGTCCATTCCAACTTCTACCTTTAGTAACTTGACTTCTAACAATTCTAGGCGGCCAATAAGAAAATTAAAAGGAAAATAACATCTTCTTTCGTGAAACTGCAACTCTAAAAAAATCTCCTCATATATATTAAACCTGCAAAAAATTTGAGTACTGTCTCATCAACATTTTGAATGCTTTTAACTCGCTTGGCCCAAAGTTTACCATACGATCATCAAACTTCAACTCTAATGGTGACAAGGAATTAAAGAGTTCTATTCCAATCATCTCCATTTTGCTATTGGGGACAAGCTCCTTTACGGGTGCTTTGGAAAGAAAGGTGGTAAATTTCTCATTGTCACAAACGGAATCCCCCAGTGTAGGATCCATTGTAGAAAACTCAAAAGATAACGCAGCTGGTTTATGTAAAGAGAGAGTATTCTCTTTCTGGGTACAGTATGTATCATTATCATCAGAAAGTGAAACAGAACCAGATGTAGCCATTTCACAAGCCACTGCCAAGACTTCATTGCACAGGTTATTGACTTGAGCATTAGCTGACAATACATTTGCTTCTTCTTCCATACGTAGGTTGCGAAGAGTCAAAAGAACAGGAGTAGGAACAACAGGACCCACGACAGCAGTACCAGGTTGTACCTTTTGGGACCACTTAGTGCTACGGCTGGAAGGCGTTCGAAAGACAAAAGGAGGCAGCTGAGGTTGACTGGGTACACCTAGGAATTCCAAGGACACCACCTTCTGGTCTTCAAGCACTTCAAGTAACTCCGGATAGGAAGAAAACGCCAACTGCAAAAGATCCGGGGGTAAAAATGCCCAAATTCTCCTCAAAGCAACCTCATGAATGCTGGTTAGGAGTCGAGTGTCTTTCAATACATCAGGTACAAATGGAGGTGACGTTAATTCGCTGAAACCACATGCCTTTAACTTCTCACAAATACATTGATGAAACCCCGCGCTGAAGGAGCCCTTTTCACGAGCACCCTTGCTAAGCTTTTCAATTTTTGTGAAAAGAACCTTTGTAAGATTTTCTTGCATGAACCCAGTGAGGTAATGAAGTGTCAGGTACTTATATCTCTTGCGAAATTTAAAATCCTCCTCACCCATGTCATATAAAAATGAATCTTTGAAATGAAGAGATGACTCTTTGTGGGGACCTTCCACTACTTTTGCAAATTCCCACGAGGCACAATATCTCTGTGATTCAAGCTTCCCAGAGGACATAAGCCGAATCAGTGTAAACCCACCAAAACCAAACGACAACTCACAGTGTAGGTCTTTGTCAAGGATGCCAAAACCTAGAACAATATCTTTCTTCTGCTGCCAGTCCACCCATTTAGGAAGAGCATCCTTCGAGAACTCTTCTCTCACTAAACAACTTCCACAACGACACTCGCGATCCGACAATGAGAGCTCCGAAGGAAGTTCCCATGCATGAAATGATTTACAAAATCTTGAATTTTCCGAAGCCACAGTCCCTCTAAGGGGTGGCCCATAGCAAAAGAGACAAAACTCGCAGTTCCAAAATGATCCCATTACAATGCAACATCCAGAGTCCGAAGCCCACTTAAATTGATCATCCTTAGAATGTGACCTCAACTGAGAAAGTGAAAACACATTAATGCACGATGGGTTGGGAAGATCATGTGCCCATTGCAACAACGGCAAAAATGGCTTGCGCACATCGCAAAGAAGCAGCCAATGGTTAGAAGCCACAACAAAACAGAAACCGTCAGAGCCTGCCATGGAGAAGGCAACGAATCGATCTGTTTGTACAGCAATATTCATTGCCAACATATCTATTTTCAGCAAACAACTCACATTGGATCGCTCAACCCTCAAATCAACAAGAAAAACATCACAAGAATGAGCAACAATCAAGATTCTAGGATGCCAACTAAATTCACAACTCAACCACCTGCCTTTTTCCAAACTAGTGGAATAATCTTTCCACGACACCCTTATCCTTTTCCCACAAATTCTTCTATTTAAACTCTGCATTTTATTAGAATCAAAATCCTTTATATCAAACAAGAACAGTTCACCACTATCTAGGAGTACCGCGCTCTCTTCGGGCATGTGCTGACTCCAACAACAATGCACAACAGAACAACTCTTAAACAACTTACTACCCAGAAAATCTAGCAACGGCAGCATCTCAGAATCCAAACCATGTCGCCTGATTCTAATTCCAAACCAGTGAACAGCATACATTGTGCTAGCCATCAAATACCCAATAGTAGTAGTAGAAGAGTTGCCTGAACCAGAGCAACAATGTAGCACAGGGTTAACAAATAACCTGAGAATCCGATTGTGACTGAAAGTATAATTAGAATCCAAAAAGTTCCTTTAGAGATGATTTTTAGATTTTGCATATTGCAATTTATTTTCAGAATGTATTTTGACAGAATATATCTTATAATTGGCCCCCAAATACCCATAATTGAAAATTGCACAATCCATAATCCAAGGGGTCGTTTGGGAGTCGAGCTTTTTTGTTTAGATTTAGCATTTTAGCTAGTGAATTGTAGGTTTTGAATTATGATCAGCATGGATTAGGAATATACGGAAGTGTAACATATGGAAGTGCATGCGCCAATAGATTGCTTAACAGAGTAGCGTTCGGGGTATAATCTAAAGAATAGACTATGATGTGTTTTTTGACCATGTTGAAATTGCCTAGTTACAGAGGGTAGTAATTTTCTAAAAGAGCCAACGGTAAAGTAGAATTTTATGTTTTATCCAAAAAGAGAATCGAACATGAAAACGCAAAAGCTCTTCTAGAGCTGATTAAAAGATTGTGCATCCATGCCTCAATTTCAAGAATGAAATCTAGCATAATGCATTCAGCAATTTCCACCCAAATACCCAGCGTCCCAAAATAAAATAATCCAAAATGTAAAAACTCTCTCCCAAACACCCCCAAAATACCCAATAGTAGCAGAAGAAGAATTACCTGAACCAGTGCAAGAATATGGCACAGGGTTAACCAGTAACCTAAGAATCCGATTTTCGAACTTCTCTTTCGAGATAAAAACCCCATTCCCACACCCACCCCCTTCTCCATCTCCATCTCCATCTCCACTTTTGACACTTAACTCACAATGTTCGACTGACACCAACACGAACCCGACCCGATCCGAGTTTTCACCCGTGGGAAAAAATACGAGGACGGAATTCGACCCAGGGCAGCGGAGCAACTGAAGGCGGTTGTGACGAACCGCGGCGGCGGCCTCGGAAGAGGAGGGGAGTTGGGCGGCGACGGAGGAGGCGGTAGAGGGGAGGAGAGAGAAGGGGTGTTCGACGGAGTAAGGAGTGGCGAGGAGGAAACGGGAGGTAGAGAGGCGGGGGAATGGGGGAGGGAGGTGAGGAGAGAGAGAGGATGGGGAGGATATGAGTAGGGTTAGGGTTTTGGGTGAGGGGTTGAAGATGAGGGGACCTAGTTCTTGTGATGATGTGAGTTTTTCGGAAGGAGCTTGACCGCCGCCTGCTACTGTGGCGGCGGCGGATGAGAGGAGGAGAGGAGGGGAGAAGACGGAGGAGATGGGCCACATGGACTTCCATTCCTGTAATGAGTCTATCATCGTTGAGAAGTTTCTGTTTTAGGCTTTTCCCGGGAACATCGAAATTGGAGATGGTATTTAAACGGACGTTTTGTCCGTGCTCGTTTAGTAGATGAACCGGACTCAACTCTTGTAGCATCTCGGATGTGATATATAGATGATAAATTTTGTAATTGGATCCCTCATTTATATAATTTTTTGGAAGGACGAACAGCTTAGATGCAAAGGTTCCAAGGTTAAAATTTGGACCGTTCATCCAAGCAATGGACGGCTCGGATGGTGCACAGCACCCGCTGTGCATGGGTTGCACAGCAGCAACCCCTGTCCACGTGAACCGGGACTCAACTCTTTTAGCATCTTCAACCGGTCTCCAAAACTCTATTTTAGAAATCGGATGTGATATATAGATGAGAAATTTTGAAATTGGATCCCTCTTTTATATAATTATTTGGATGGACCAACTGTCCTTTTTAGAGATTTGGAGACCAAAATAGAGGTGTGAGTCTCCATATTTAGAAATAAGTCTATATTTGGAGACCCAAAAGCAAATTTAGAGATCCAAATCTCTAAAAAGTACAACGAATCTCACGCAAAGTACAAAAAGTTAAAAAATAAAGGAGGTAAATTACAAAAAAAAGAGAGAATAAATTACTTCCGCTGGCGATAGAAACAAATGTTTCCTCCAAATCAATCACAGCGGTCCGCGTAATGGTGTACTATCACACCGGACCACTGTGATTGATTTGAAGGAAACATTTGTTCCCGCCGGCGATGGAAATAATGTTTTCTCTTGATAAAACTATTACGTTTTGGAAGGTGAGCAGTTTGATATTTGTGGTAGCAGTTTAAATCTTCTTCTGGTTAGTTGAGCTGAGGGTTCTGTGGTTTTATGGTTAATGTGTGAGGTTTTGCATCTGACAATTACCTTATTTCTTACTGGCCCCCCCCCCCCC